>JAOYSI010002337.1:3561-16145 GCA_025775065.1 Hiodon alosoides
CTAGCAGAGTTTCAGAAAAAACCCACACTAGTCATTTTTAACATATTTAAATGTAATACAATTTTTGCTTTGCCCCTTTTTTGCAGCCCATGTACGGAGCATGGAACGGGTGACGATTTTAACCTGATAGATCACTCTGACCTGTACATCTTAGACTTCAGTGAGTAATCAGTTTCTCTTCATCCCCTGGGTTAGCCTATCCTATAGTGTATCCCTCAGGTAGTTATTTTACAGTTTACATTTCAAAGTTATGCAATTAGATACTGAACAAGTACCTTTCTCAAGGGGAAGACAGCAGGGCAGAGAATTGACCCAGCAACATTCTGGTTACAAGGCTAACCCTTTAACCACTAGGCCATACACCTGTAGGTTGTCGGATCGAAACGCAAGGTGAAGGAGCTGAATGTAAATGCTGGAAGCCTGCAGATTTATTGATTTTGCTTAATAAATCCACGCGTTGGAGTGGACAGGCAGTCTACGCTAGGCGGGCGTGCGGGCTACGCGAGGCGGACGAGCTGGCTACGCGAGGCGGGCGTGCGTGCGGGCTATGCGAGGCGGGCTGGAGGTCTACGCGAGGCGGGTGTGTGGTCTACGCGAGGCAGGCGGTCAGCGCTAGGCGGGCGGTCTACGCTAGGTGGGAGTGCGGTCTACGTGAGGCGGGCGGGCGGGCGGTCAGCGCTAGGCGGGCGTGCGGGCTACGCGACGTGCCCAGTGCTGGCCCCTGTCTCGCTCTGTATGGGCAGTGAAACTGACAGCTGATCTGGTTTGGAAACTATTACTTTGACTCTTTAAGCCCTACAGCAGAAGTCCGTTACCTGTACCTGGACAAACAGAACTGTAAAATCTCAGTGCTATGATGGGCTTAAATCTGTTTGTATCCTCCATGTAGGTCCTAATCTGAAGACATTATGCAAAATAGCTGTTATTCAGTACAGTCTAGACCAGTCTGGCCTTCCTCATGATATCAGGTACGTTTTTTTCAGTCCCTTTAATCACCACAACAGCAATGCCCTAACCAGCTACCAAACATATTTTCAAGTCTGTTATTGTGTTATTTTATGTAGCATGGATCATGATATCTAATGTGTTTTGGATTGCATTAGACTTCTTCCTGTTACATGTCTGGAATGTTGTAGGTTTACACATTAAAAAGTTTTGAATGTTGTGTTGACAAGGGCATATGATCTGACATTAAGGGCAGATCATCCCTGACAGTTGTTTATTCCTAATTGCTATTTCAATATAAAAGTAACTGTCTTTTACCCAGTTAAAGCTAGTTTAAACTTAGTAACATGATTTTACCTTTAACCTGGGTCAGTTTTCTTCCTGAGTATTTGCATAAAAGTTTGTTTTTTTTATCCTGGTCATCCGACCTTCGGGAGGGAACACCATGTAGGTGTTTCAGGGTCAGTCTATTTGAAGGTTTCTCCTCTGAAATTCCACAGGTGGGAGCTGAAGGCGATGACGAACAACAGTGTTGGTCGACCGCTCCTCTCCTCGCAGGGCTGAACTCCACTGGCCTGAGATTCCTGCATTCAAAACCAGAATCCCAGGCTGTGTTATGATCGCCATATAAAACAGCTTCTAATTCAAGGGTTTGAGTTTTAATGATGAAAGGTGCTTATTTTTTGTGTGTGACAGAGAAAATCATTTGTGTGGTCTTCTCATGACACTTTTCTCTCACAAATCAAACGGAATCTAAATGATCAGTTTTCTCTGCTGTTACTTTGAACGACTTGTAATTGAGTAATAAAAATATGAGTACAGTTAGCGTGGCATACTCGCAAAGTGCCTTTCAATCTTAGTTACAGCGCGAATGAATACCGACAAGCTAATGCAGTGGTCATTATCATTCTTATGATCCAGTGGTTCTCAGCATCGAATGGTCATTATCATTCTTATGATCCAATGGTCATTATCATTCTTATGATCCAGTGGTCATTATTATTCTTATGATCCAGTGGTCATTATTATCGAATGGTCATTATCATTCTTTTGATCCAGTGGTCATTATTATTGAATTGTCATTATCATTCATATGATCCAGTGGTCATTATCATTGAATGGTCATTATCAGGTGTCCCCACAAGTGTGGTTCAACGCAACGGTGTCGCATCCCATGTTTAACATTGTCTCGGTGCCGCTACACTAACATATGTACTTAAGCACATGTGTGATTAAACTTCTGTCAGAAATGCTAATTGGATCCGGGAAATATTTTCGCAAGGGGGTGTATACTTTTACACACACACACACACACACACACACACACACACACACACGTTCAGTTTGAGGTAATGTGAAAAATCTATCAAACTATTTGTTTTAAGGCAATTTTACAAATATAATTTGTATTAAAACACTGAACAGATATAATTTTCCTGACTGAATATAATTATTTTAAAAAATACATTTTTTTTATAAAAAACAGACAATCTTAATTTAAAATATTTTTGTTAAAGTTATTTTCCCTTGTTGGTGTTTATAAAAACGTTGAACTATAATATATTTGGTACGTGTGCTGCTTTTTATCAAATGAAGAAAACGGAATAACTGGTTTCATTTTTTCCTAAAGAAAAAATGTCACACCAAGTAAAACAAACAGAATTTATTTATTTATCTACTGATTTAAGGAGATAGTACGCTATGAATTGACCAATTGGGAGCGTACCATCCGCAGCGTAAACAAGGGCGCACTGAACTTTGAAAATGGTTGCAGATAGGGTTTAGGTGAACCTCTGGTTTAAACCCCTACATTGTTCTCTGCAACAAGAACCAGTTTAAGACCAAAACGGATTTAGCTATTAAAGTAATATAATCGGTTTAAACGCATCTTTCACAATGTTCGCTGCAGTTGGCCCGTTGGGTTTTACACCAAAATTATTTCCATAATTAACCTGTAATGACCGGATGCAAATCGCGTTCATACAATTTGGGCTTCGTACGCTATTCATATACAGTACGACTGTATTCAGCTAAAAAAAGGTACATTTCGCAGTACATTGCGACTGCATATTTAAAGGGACGCCCTCTGTTGTTAAAAAAAAGCAGTCACTAACTACAGTCACGGTGGGAATCTCACAAACATGGATCCACGTGGGTAAGTGTTGAAAGCAAAGCTTTTTGTTTGTGATTATAATTATCACGACCAGGTGTGTATTTCATGCAGCACAGCAAAATGCCTCTTGAATGGTATCGGTACGCTAGCTCGACGATGAGGTTATTGATATACTTGACTGAAGAAGGCCTTTCCAACGCCAGGGGCTTTATTTCTCCTCAGTACGGAGAAGAGGCGTCCAATGTCCCAGCGTTCAGTATGCTTTCCAGGCTACTCTGTTGCATACGATACATTTCGCGCACATACATACATATGGTATGTATGTATGTATGTATATGTTTGTTTAAAATACTATCTATGAGTATGCACTCATCTAACTCGCTAAGTAGCGTATAGGTTAAGTAACGTAGAGCGTTAAACACAAAAGATATTGCTCTACGTGTGTACAAGTGGCACGAGTTGATAAAAGCATGCACAAGTAATGTGGAATTTGTATTAACTGTTTTTAAATCAATCATTTACAGTTTTAAGACGTCTTCCAAAAAGAAACCCTTCGTTCAAAAACTGAAACCTCGTAAAGAAGCTAATTTTGGCGTGATGACAGCAACCTCGGTTTTGGCAGAATCTGGTAAATCCGGTGAACAGTCGGGACTGGAGCTTAAAAGGAAAGTTGAATTAATCGCCAAACAGAAATCGCAGAGGTGCATTGAAAATGTGGATGAAGACACGGTTGAAGATTGCCGTTTTTCTGGAGACCTCGACGAAGAGGATTTGACTGAATTCGACAATGACTCGGACGACGATTCGGACGACGACACGGTGGATTCAGATATCGAAAGGAGTGGTACAAAAAGCCCGGCCGATGACATGAAAAGGGGTAACTATTTGTTATAAGTGAACTGAAACATATTCGGACGAATTGCCAGCATAACACTATTTTAGCATCTTAACATATCTGCGGTTTTGGTGCAAAGACAGAAAGCATTTCAAAATCTATCGTCCCTCTGAGAGATATGTACGACTGTTTACCTGATATCTTATAACTATGCCATCGAAGGGTAAATGTCAAAACTACTTGAAATTGTTTGGAACACTGAGAATTTTATTTTAGACGTTCAAGATGTTTAAAAAAAAACCCCAGGCTACAGTATATCGTCAGGATGTAGGGTTTACTTTAAACTATGCGTGTTGTAAGTTTTATTTGTGATATGTTCCTCATCTTTTATGCAGAACTGTCAACAATGTCTTTTGAGGAGATCGTGAAGCTGCAAAACAAAGTTGGCACCAAGGTGTACAACCAGGTGGCCTACGGGACAGAAAGGAACCGAACTCAGGGGAGACGGAAGCGTCTGAATAAAAACCGGTGATTCTCACACTGCGCTTCTGGTGAAATGCTTATCATTCTCAGAGCTGAAAGCTGCTTGATGGGTAGTCTTAAAGAGGGTCCTTAAGTTGTTAAAATATCTTGTTAACCATTTATCATTAAACTTTGGTTTAGATAAAACCCACATCTTTCCAGGAAACCTAGCTATCCTCAGTAATGACTACTGCTGTTGTTTTTTATCTGTTTAAAAATGTTTCCGTTTTTAGGCCCATGGAGATATCCGCCAAGAAGCCAGCTCCTTTTCTTAGGCACGTTGTGCCTATTAAAAAACCGGTAAGTGAGGAAATTTTCATTGTTTGTTTAAAAAAAATATTTCATAGTTTAATTAACGAATAATAAAACTGTTTGGTAAATGTAATTGCTTGAAGTGAGGCTGCTGTTATGTAGAAAATTGGCAGTACACCAGTCTTTAAACCTTTATTTTCACTCAAGCAGTGGGACTTGAGGCTTACCCTATGCTTGAGGATGGAGAGTTTGCTAAGATGAATGATGAATGCCGGGGTTGCTACAACAAACATTGGCAGTATTTCATATTCAATCTCGCCAGGCTCACTAGGTTCATGATCAGATTCCTTCAGTCACTGCAGAACAAAGGTTCTGGTTGACCTGCAGAATGTTACAACATGACTCTGCTTGTGATTCCGGAGCCGCTTTACTGAATTCACAAAGCAGCGTGCATATGAATGGATTAAAAAACAAATTAAACCTGTCTCACTTCAATGATAAAAAATCTGTACTCTGATAAGTTGTCTGAACTTTTTCATTTTGAGGTTTTTTTCAGTATACATTGAGGCTTTTTTCAATATAAACTGAGGCTAAATATGCTGTAATTAACAAAAATATTGTCTTCAAGATACTGAGAGATCCCAGGTTTGACGACCTCTCTGGGGACTACAAGCCTGAGATTTTTGAGAAGACTTACAGTTTCATCAGTGACATCAAGAGGAAGGAAAAGGAGGTAGAGATGTGTGTGTGTGTGTGTGTGTGTGTGTATATGTATATGTGTGTAAAATATGACAATTGTGTGCCGCTGGTGTTTTTTCTCAAGCTTTTCCAAAGTTGTCTGTTTTAAAGTGACCGGCCTGTGTCTTGCCTAAACAAAGGGTTAAAGAAGAAAGACCACCGTGTTTCGGTGCGTCTCCCTACACCTGAAAACGTTTGTCTTACATGTGGTATCGCAATAAAAAGGATCTCTTCATGCGAGTTGGTGAACAGATCTGTAGTCCACAGCAGGGCATCAGTCACTATGTTTATATGGTAATCTATTTGGGTTTGCAGATATACGGTACATAGATTTCTGTACATGTTCTGCAAAGGGAGGGCAAATTCAGTAATGACTCTGCAAATCAAAGGGCCTACTGTGGGGAAATGCTAGCTGTGAAGGTTTTAAACGAAATAATTAACCCAATATTCTTTACTAAAGTCAGAGACATGCGTAGGTGTATTCTGAACACATCACAGTGTAAAAAGCCCTCTGCTCTCAGGTGATCCGTAAGAAACTGAAGAAGGTGAAAGCACCCAGGAAGAAGGAACAACTGGAGCTTCAGTTAAAAAGAATGGTGAGGCACCGCACTGAACTTTACCTTTATACGCGCGCCGCACTGCGCTTTATATACGCACCGCACTGCACTTTACCTTTATACGCGCGCCGCACTGCACTTTATACACGCGCCGCACTGCGCTTTACCTTTATACACGCGCCGCACTGCGCTTTACCTTTATACGCGCGCCGCACTGCGCTTTACCTTTATACATGCGCCGCACCGCGCTTTACTGACTTCTTACTCTGCCTGTCTGTAGGTGAACCAGGAGACTGCTCAGAAGCACAAAGAGATGCAAAGGGAGAAGGAACTGGAGTTTAAGAGAAAGCAGAGGGAAATGGTGGCTCAGGGTCACAGGCCCTTCTTCCTCAAGAAATGTAAGTCTGGCGCTTAGGGCTTTGTGTCTTTGTACAACTGCAGTGCAGTAGCCCGAAACCTGAACACGCCCTGTTTTTACTTCTTCCCCAAGCTGACAAGCGGCGACTGGAGCTGGCCGATAAGTATGGAGATCTGAAGAAGAGTGGGAAGCTGGATAACTTCATGAGCAAGAAGAGAAAGCACAATGCTATGAAAGACCGCAGGAAGCTGCCCTTCCACCAGAAGGCGCTGTGGGAGGAGACTGCTTAACCCTGTGTTCCTTTGGAAAGAAGGTTATATTAAAGCATTTTTCATGAGGAATAAATGCCACTGTCTACGTAGACAAAGTGGTCTTGTACATTTAAATGGAGATACCGAAAGTTTTTTTTACTTCACAAGGATTGGTTTGAAAACTTAATGTACTGCTTTTTTGTATTAAAGCGTTGGATGAATATGACTGTATCAACCTGTACATTTTTTTTTAAATAGTGTTGGTCTTTAAATTCTGTCCTTCCACTGGGACTAGTATCTGATAGATTCTTTGAGTCGTTTAATTTAAGAATTTTAAGGAAAACATGTCCGGGAGCTAGTTTGGAGTAATGATAAAGTATAAAATTGAATTGTTTTGACACTAATATTTATTTTAAAAACAACTGATTGCTTTAATGTAGTTAAATTACACAGACTTGTGATCCCACAAGTGCTAAATGCTAGTAAATTAGACTTTTTCTGGTTTATATGTTTTACAGTCTGGTGTAATTAAGAAATTATCGGTGCGAACGCTAGATGTCGCTAACTTTCAGTTGAATGTATGTCTGTATTTAAAAATGAAAAGAGAAGCTCATGAAAATCGGTCCAGGGCAGAATGAGGAATCATGGGTAAAGTGGCCTGAGTCAGTCACATGACTAAAAATTCAGATTTCAGGCTCAAGAGGAGGTGGCTAGCACTAACCTGTTAGGTAGTGTTTTCTCCCAGTTAATGAGTTATGAGACCGCAGATGGGTATGGTTGTGTACTGAACTGTCTGATGTATGTGGGGTAATTAACAGTTAATTAACAACAAGTAATTAACAGTTAGGGAGAAGGGGGTAAAAATGGTATGGGCTGAGATTTCGTGTGAACCCTGATTAACCCCTGCCTGAAATCAGTGCAGGTATCTAATTGGTGGAAAACCTTTGGTTTCTATGCAGTGGTTTCAGCAGCATTCTTCCACATCTGTTAAAGCCCTTATTGTTCATAATCTGTGACATCACACATATTTCTATAATCCTTTTCTACACAGGACTGTCTGGATACTGTATATTTAGCTCAAAGAGTCCACTGCCCAATGATTTGGTGTGTCACACGTCTCAAGTGAATTAAAACATTGACCTTATTGCTAAAATTAAAATCAATGATTTACCCTTACTTGATGAAATTGTGTTCTATATATTCTTTAAATCTTTTGATTCTAAATAGTATCATATAGTAAACTTATTTAATATATCATGCAATGCTGGTATTGATGTGTGTGTGTGTGTGTGTGTGTGTGTGTATATTACACACACACACACACACACACACCGATCAGACATAACATTATGACCACCTGCCTAATATTGTGTAGGTCCCGCTTTTGCCACCAAAACAACCCTGACCCGTCGAGGCATGGACTCCACTAGACCTCTGAAGGTGTGCTGTGGTATCTGTCACCAAGATGTTAGCAGCAGATCCTTTAAGTCCTGTAAGTTGTGAGGTGGGGCCTCCATGGATCGGACTTGTTTGTCCAGCAAATCCCACAGATGCTCGATTGGATTGAGATCTGGGGAGTTTGGAGGAAAGGTCAACACCTTGAACTTGTTGTGTTCCTCAAAACATTCCTGAACCATTTTTACTTTGTGGCAGGGCGCATTATCCTACTGAAAGAGGCCAATGCCATCAGGGAATACCGTTGCCATGAAAGGGTGTACATGGTCTGCCACAATGCTTAGGTAGGTGGTACGGGTCAAAGTAACATCAACATGAATGCCAGGACCCAAGGTTTCCCAGCAGAACATTGCCCAAAGCATCACACTGCCTCCGCCGGCTTGCCTTCTTCCCATTGTGCATCCTGGCGCCATGTATTCTACAGGTAAGCGACGCACACGCACCCGACCATCCACGTGATGTAAAAGAAACCGTGATTTATCAGACCAGACCACCTTCTTCCATTGCTCCATGGTCTAGTTCTGATTTGCCCATTGTAGGCGCTTTCGGCAGTGGCCAAGGGTCAGCATGGGCACCCTGACTGCTCTGTGGCTACGCAGCCCCATACGCAACAAACTGCGATTCACTGTCTGTTCTGACACCTTTCTATCAGAACCAGCATTCACTTTTTCAACAATTTGAGCTACAGTAGCTCGTCTGTTTGATCGGACCACTCGGGCCAGCCTTCACTCCTCACGTGCATCAGTCGAAGTCGCTCAGATCCTTACACTTGCCCATTTTTCCTGCTTCTAACACATCAACTTTGAGGACAAAATGTTCACTTGCTGCCTAATATATCCCACCCACTGACAGGTGCCATGATAACGAGATTAATCAGTGTTATTCACTTCACCTGTCAGTGGTCATACGGTTATGGCTGATCCGTATATATATATATATATATATATATATATATATATATATATACATACATATATATACACACCTTATATATGTATATGTATATGTATATATACACACCGATCAGCCATGTATGTATGTATATGTATGTATGTATGTATGTCTGTCTGTTTGTTTGTATGTATGTACGTATGAATGTATGAGCGGGCGAGAGAACGAGCGCCTCTAGCGCTCAAATGTGGAACTCAGTTTTCATTCTTACTAAAGAGGCCCCGCCTTGGAGTGTATGGAATGTCTCGGTCTAACTACTCGTGTTCACTCTTTCCTGTGAGCGAAGCGAGAATTAGCGGAGAACACGGTGCTGTGTCTGTGTTATAGTGAGTGAGATAGTAAGGATCAACGCCAAACTGTCCGCTTGAGCTGCACCCCGGGAAAGGCGATGATGGCGGCGGCAGTGGAAAGAGGAGGGGTTCGGGCCCCGTTCCTGAATCCGAGCAGCAGTGGCGGCGTTGGACCAGCCCCGGCAGCTGTCCCCGCAGCACACGGAACAGGGGCTGGAGCCGTTGTATTGGGTTCGGGGGGTTCTGGCCCAGTGCCGGTCCCTATGAACCTTTTTGCAACCTGGGAAATAGACCGGTCTTCTCCAAGCTGCGTTCCGAGGTATTGTACATCAGCTACCAAATGTTGTCTTTTAACAACAATTCCATGTTGAACGCCTGTAAAAAGGGTATAAAATCCACTAAATGTTGAGTGTGCCTCAGTGTGCCACGAGATGAATTAGTGCTTTGGACGGGGCGTCGGTGCCACATGTTTTATCCGCCTGTATTTTTAAAATGCATTTATTAGTATTGGTTACTGTAAGCGATAATAATAACGGGGATCTTAAAGTCTTAGTCTATAATCCGCCTGTAAATAGACTAGTTTAACCTCAGGTAGTTCCGAAGACGGAACGGACTCATTATATGCAAGATTGTAGACCACATATGAATTGTCGACCAAAATATATTAATTTACATCCGAAAAGTCCCACGATTATAATGAGCAGTTCTGAACCATTTGATCGCACAGAGTGATCGGTTTACCGCTCAGCAGTGCACAGATTAACTTTAAAATCCCTTCTCACGATTTTAAGTAAAACTTGAATTTGTGTGTGTCTGATTTCGTACATTTTAATTCCTGCACACTATGTTTTGAACAAAGAAAACGTTGACTTGGATAATACATGAAGCTAGTGTGGAATGTCTTTGAACTCGACATAAATTACCTCTGCTAATTTTAAGAAACCAAAAACTATATTGTCTATGTGGGGGTTGCAGCTGTCTCGTTAATGCACTTGACGTGATACTACATGATAGGATATATAAAAATAATTTGCTTTTTATAAATTCCTTTAATAGTGATAGTCAGCCACGGGGATTTAGTGTGTAATTTAACTCTATAAACAAAAAAACACATTATTAAATTTGAGTTCATGAGGGCTTTGAAATCGTCTGTAAATGTCCTTTGCAAACTTCTGTTATTTTAAAATTTAGTTTATATAAATGTGTTTCAAATACGCCAATTACTGGTGAAATCGCACCGGGGATGTTCTTGCGTTAACATCAGAGCTCGTGTACATAACAACCTAAAATGCGTCTTTTCAAAGATAACTAGTTTGTGGTCAACAACATTGCTATTCTATCAAAGTCTACATGATATGGTCAGTCCCACGTTGTAAGAATACATTTTTGACTTTTGATAACAATTTGGTAGAAGTAATATTTTTTTTTCTCATTCAAGCAGTGTTATATTAATCTTGTTAACTATTCTGTAAGGCGTTGGGTGACGTATGTCAGCATTTTTCTTATTCTTTCATTTTGCCATAAAACGTTACCAAACATTGGCGTATTAGCGGTAATTTTAGTTTTAAATGATTTAGAGAAAATGTTGTAATGTTTAGAATGAACGCGAAGCGTCTTTACAGTAAACTTCCCCGGCATCGTCTGTCATTCTGAATGCTGATTCGCCAATCTCTGCATATCCAGAGCAAAGCCCTGGCTTTTTTTTTTGCTACCATTTGAATGCAATGATCTTCTGTGTCAAAATAATTTGAGTTTTTCACCGAATTTTGCCTTAAGTAAAAAGCTTATCAAGGTTAGTGAATATCAGATCACTGCTCCATTCCCATTGGATGGAAAAGTACAACACAGATCTAAGACCTGTCTCTAAGACCTGTCCTAACAGGGCAGGGTACTTATTTATCTGCGAGTTTGAGGTGTATCTCCTTACATAACCATGAAGCGATTGCTTCATAAAAAACCTAGCAAACGGTGTGCTTTTGTGTAGCACCTGCCTACCTGTAATTATTAGTAATTAGTAATCATCTAATTGATTAGTAATCATCTAGCATCCTCCTACTGCTGTGCAGATGTCATGCGAAGACAAGGAGGCAGGCCAAAAGCGTTCTGTCACGTTCCAGCCTTCGCCTGGTTTTTACACCAGTCTGTTTGAAGGTTTAATTATAATTAGACAGAAGGCCACCTTATTGGGATAAAAACATCTTCCAGAAACATTCAACTATATTTACACTGCTGGTGGAACTGCTTTTGGAATCCAAAGAGATCATATTATTTCTGATGCAATGTGAAAACAAACTTTACAGCCCACATGGGCAATGCCAGAGTCTTCTCCCCCTGGCACATATTGTGTATCCTCATAAATAGTTTTTGCTGTCTTGGTGACTTTTGAGAAGAATGGCCAAAAATTGCTCAAAGCACACAAAATTGGTTGAGACTGTTATCCAAAATGATTTACAGCTGTACTCGCTGTCGAAATACCTTTGTATTACTACAGACTGGGATGTTTTCAGTGAGTCCTATGGAGAGGACATTGACAGTCTCACTGACTGCATTACTGACTACATCAACTTCTGTGAGGACACCAACGTGCCACTCGGGAAGTCCGCTGTTTTCCCAATAACAAACCCTGGATTACCAGCGAACTGAAGGCCCTGCTGTACGAGAAGAAGAGGGCCTTCAGCGATGGTGATGGAGACAAGGTGAAGAGAGTCCAGAAGGAGATGAAGGTGAGGATCAGAGAGGGGAAGTGGGCTTACAGAACCAAGTTGGAGGACCAGCCACGGCAGGACAGGGTGAAAGACGGGCTTTAAACAGTCGAGTAGGAGGTCAGAGTTACGGTAGGCCAGAGCCGTGCCAACGAGTTAAACCTGTCGAAAACAACCCTATCAGCCTTCCCTCCAAACTGGCCCCCAAAACCCCCCCACGGCCTCCCCCGACTATCAAAGACCCATCCCCCGCTACTACTTCTACTGTCAAGGACTCGTCAACCCCTCGTCCCACTACTGCCAACGCATTAGGAACCCCTACCACCTCTGTCATTCACTACCACCCAGATAAAGAAAGAACTGGAGAGAGGCTTCACAGGCACAAGACCCCTGGCCCAGATGGCATTAGCCCTAGGGTTCTGAGGATCTGCACAACCCAACTTTGTGGAGTACTTCAGCACTTGTTTAACCTGAGCCTGAGCCTCGAGAGGGTCCCAGTGATGTGGAAGACCTCCTGCCCGGTCCTGGTGCCCAAGAAGACACCCCCACTGCCCTTAATGACTACAGGCCTCTAACATCCCACGTCATGAAGACTAACATCTACGTCATGAAGAC
>JAOYSI010002338.1:0-14757 GCA_025775065.1 Hiodon alosoides
CAAGATTATACCCCAGCCAGAGCTGGCCTTCCTGATCAGTTTAGTGATCTGGTTAGCGTCCTCCACCTTGATACTGGTGCCCCAGCACAGCATAGAAAATTCCACTAGTGACAACAGACTAGTAGAAAGTGTGTAGTAGTGAGCTGCACACATCAAATGACCGGAGCCACCTCAGGAAGTAAAGCCTGCTCTGTCCCTTCTTATACAGGGCCATGGGGTTCACTGCCCACTCCAGCCTGCTGTCTAAGTGGACTCCCAAGTACTTGTAGGTCCCGACCATCTCAACATCCATCCCCTTGCGCGTCATTGCGTTGTGTCCTAGACAAGGAGCATGCCATTGTTTTATGTCCTAGACAAGGAGCATGCCATTGCATTGTGTCCTAGACAAGGAGAGCCTCATCATGTTGTGTCCTAGACAAGGAGCATGCCTTTAGTAGGTGCTGACCGAGCAGACAGTAGGACTCCGAGCTAAGAGTGGCCGGAAGAACCTGTTGGCCTCATATGCAAAACAACTGCATTGGTACAGCAGTTGCCCCTCCCTCAGAAGGGCAGAAGCCAATGAGGACTGGCTACTGAAAACGCCCTGGCTCCATGAAGCCCTGCCAGTGTGACCCAGACACACCCAAGGCCACCACTTAGAGATCCACCTGCAGCTCGGATCTGGACTGTCCTGAAAACCCTTAGTAACAGCTCTGCTGCTCTAGCTTTGCATTAATGTTAAACATTAAAAATGTAATGATTTAAACTGTAAGAATCAAATTTAAATTATAAATATGTCTTCTAATGTTTTTTGTAATTTTTATGCAGATATACAAACACGTGTACGTGTTTTCATTGAACTTAGGATTTAGTAGATGATGTTGAAGAGTCTACCTGAAATTTGAGATTTTAGACATAGTAACTGCTCCCTTTATTTTACCATGAAACAAGGGAACCTTAAATGGTGGTTTCTTATTTGTTAGACAGGTGTGCATTGAAATTGCAGAAAGTCACGGCTAACGTAGTTTCAGCAAAACTTACTTTCTCACAGTTCCAAATCTATCCTCACCAATGCACAGAAGATGAGTTTGCACGCTTTCACACACACAGGACATACATCTATGTTACTGGGAACCGGTAAAGAGGCTTATAGCAAATACACAAGACTGGACACCCAGAGTTTTTAAGAATAATCTGTTCCATGTAAAACAGACATGTTCCAACACAGACAGAACATATAAACGTGCAAACAGAAACATGCAGTTTAATTTCCACAAATACAAGGCTATATAAGGCTTAACTTTAATGTGTGCTGGCTATTAACCTTGCGGAGATCCAGGAACTACATTGTTCCACTAATTGCTCCACTAATATTTAAATGAATAATTAAATGCATGAATAAATTGTTTGTCTTTCTGTAACTTTATTTTTTTTTTTATTGTGTACATTGTCAACTAACATATACACGGATCAGAGTCTAATGTGTACTCCATACTTCCGGACGGCTAACCAACAGGTTCTGAAAAATGTTGTTTACATTCATGCTTGCCAGATGTTATCATGCCTGTGAAATGGTGGGTAGTGAAATTAGCCTCTAGCCCGAAAGCAAGATAAAGGATAACCAGGACCCAGGAGCTGTGAGACTAAGAACCTATGACATCTAAAGAAGAACAAAAACAAAAGAGGAGTCTAATCTGGAACTTTTCTGAGGTGCTATTAATAGCTATACAATCACAATGGCATTAAAAAAAACATTTGCTGGGTGATCGTTTTCTGCCTTGTAAGCAGAGCTCTTTTCTATTCCACAGGGTCTGGCGTTTGTTAAAATGGAAATCATGTTATACAGCCATTTAATAGTGCCCCAAGGTGGTCTGTTGCATTTATTGAAAGAGTTATTATTATTATTATTATTATTATTATTATTATTATTATTATTATTATTATTATTGTCTGAATTTGCATGCAATGCTGTAATTATCTCTATTGCTTGTTTTCAGCATCTTGAGCTTTTGGAACTAGGAATGGAAATTCAGCAGCCAGATGTGTTAGCCTTATGTTATATGTTATATCTTCAGAGATCTTCAGTAACTTCCCTACCAATCCCTGTCGTCTACGTTACTGTCTTCCGAAACTTCCCGTCATCTACGTTACTGTCTTCCATAACTTTCCCATCGTCTGCGTTACTGTCTTCGTGTCTTCCCCGTCGTCTACGTTACTGTCTTCCGTAACTTCTCTGTCATCTACGCTACTGTCTTTCGTAACTTCCCCGTCGTCTACGTTACTGTCTTCGGCATATTCCCCTTTGTCTACGTTACTATCTTCCGCAACTTCCCCGTCGTCTAAGTTATTGTCTTCTATATCTTCCCCATTGTCTACGTTACTGTCTTCTATATCTTCCCCATTGTCTACGTTACTGTCTTCCGTAACTTCCCCGTCGTCTACGTTACTGTCTTCCGTAACTTCCCTGTCGTCTGTGTTACTGTCTTCTGTATCTTCCCCGTCGTCTACGTTACTGTCTTCTGCATCTTCCCCTTTGTCTACATTACTGTCTTCCGTAACTTCCCCGTCGTCTACGTTACTGTCTTCCGTAACTTCCCTGTCGTCTACGTTTCTGTCCCCCGTAACTTCCCGGTCGTCTACGCTACTGTCTTCTGTGACCTCCCAGCCACTCACATTACAATCATGGAAGTTAATGTATTGCATTAAATAACACGTGTTATATGGACCGGTTATTAGGTCGATAAGCCACCTTTGGTCTAGTCCGAAATTTTAAATGTTGAGTGTTACCTAGTCGCAAGGGCTCTACCCAGCTGGGATCACAACCTCTGTTGTTTTCTGCTAACCAAGTGTTTCAAATAACCCTGTTCTTCAAGTCACCTATTAATCTCTAAGGCTCGCCAATAACTCAAAGATCCACTTGACAGATGCATTGTAGTAGTGCCAAAAATGAATGAACAACACCCGTGAGCCACTGAACCATTACTATCTCATGAATGCTCTTTAAACATTTCAAGTAGCTGTACCCATTGCACTCGGACCTTGTCAAGGATGATACTCATTTCCTGTCACGTAGCACATCATTAAGCTGGCGCAGGGTTAAAGAGAGCACATCAAACAGGATTCCGCAACGGTTATCAAATACCGGTCTCTTACTGAACCATGTACCTTTGGGAAATAAGGAAGTCAACAGGTGCCCTATGCCCGCGCACTATGTGCACAGGTGATAGGAAGCTTGGGGTAACTGGCTTATTCATTTATTTGTTTATATCGTAAAACATGCACTATTCATGTTGTTGAAAAACACTCAGTGGAACATTGGCTGTTCATAACATCAAATGGGGAAAACTATGGCATTTTGGTAAAATGCATTTTGCAGGCATCGTCAAGCTTTTTTGGATTGTTTCTTGAACTCTTAAACCAATCTTCACGTGCAAGTGGAGTCACATGTGAATCTCCCAAAACAAAATGAGTGGAAATTTGGAAATACATTTTTTTAAACTTTGCTGTCAGCATCAAGAGAATGCCATCTCCTTATAATGTAATTTTCCCATAATCCTTTTTTTATGGCACAACACTCCTGCTGAGGTTGCTGGCGGCACCATGCACACAATTTTCTTGCACTGGAACAAATACTAAAATCTAAAAACATACTAAAAAAGTTATTTCAGACGTTTTTGGCTCCAAAGTCTCACGAAGAAACCAGAAATAGTGCATATGCATAGTACATTATGTTTAATGTACTTGTCCAGAGCAATGTAGAAAAAGTGCAACCAACACAAAGGGTCAGCAAGGGCTAAGATTATTCCCACCTTTGGTCCCCTAGAATACAATGTCCCTGTCCGCCTATGCTGACTTCCATCACTACTTCTCACCTGTCCCCAGTCACCAAATCTGTTTTTGCAAGAACACGACTCCGGCGTTGTCCCATGGCGTGTTGTAAACTGGTAAATAGCATCAATGCCTTAAAAGTGATCACATACCTTGCCACTAATGAGGTGAGGACATCTTCGGAATGTCCCGATATACTCCGAGTGCGGCCTGAGCCTGGACCAGCATCGTGGGAATTGGGTGTGAATCAACCGTGCATGACACACTGCTTTTTTTTCTCAACTTTGACCCAGAGTGGTTAAATTCAGTTCAAGAATCGTATCCAGGGTACAGAATATGCACAACATGGAATGATTATGATTATAATCAAATTAATGATTATCAGAAACTCTGAACATGTGCCTATGAACATGCTTATAAATAGCCAAAATGTGCTTAGAAACAACTCTTGTTCCAACTGACATAATTTTATTATTTTTATTCCGTTTAAATAAATACTTTTCAGAGTGATGGCATGTCTCATGCATCTCAATGTGCAGGTACCATTCATTTATCCTGATATTGTAACTTCCCGTAACAACGACACATCTAGAAGCCAGGGATGCAGCCCACCACTGCAAATACTCCTACACCCCAGCTACATACTCATACAACCTCCCATGGTTTAGCTTTATTTATGGTTCCAGCCTTAAACAGTCCATGTTTATTACTAACGGTTGTATTTTTAAATTTTAAATTTTAAATTTTTAAAGTTCCCCTGCAGTATTTAAATTGTACTAAATTAAAAATTAACAGTCTTCCGTTTATCAAGTCTATTCTTTTTTTTAATTTGGTTTTTGATCATGTTATTGTTATCAGCGTTAACCTTCTCCAGGACTCCAGTCCTGTGACCAATTTCAAAGCAAGCAGCTCATTAATAGTGACTGATGAATTTACTTATTGAGAATGAGTAGTCGACACAGCAGAGATTATCTATTCATGGAATGTGACCGTACAGTTTTAGTTTAAGGTTTAGGGTTTTCAGGTTTCGGGTTAGATGATGTCACGTTAAGGTTAGCATTACAGCATTTAATTATTTCATTTAGTGTGGGGAATTCATTTCCTGAATTTGGACTGTGATGGTTGCTTTTATATTTTTGCAGTGTTCTTATAAATTTTCCAGAAGTATTTGATTTGACCGTTAATTGCTAATAAGTACAGTCGGTAACACATTACATTAAATGTCCCGAAAATATTTTGAATTTAAGTACTAGTTACTGATCAAATATATGTGTAATTATTTTACATGTCATTTCAGTGTTATTGTGCATATTTACACTGTACTTAATTACCGTACTCATTGAGTACAGTGTACAGTGTAACACAGTATTTAGAGATAATACCTGTAGAGTCTACTTTCAGAACCAGCACAGGCTAGAAAAATATGACATCTGAAAAGTATTTTTTTTTTACCCCCTCATTAATTTAAATAAAAACAAACAAATGTTGCATAGTTTAGACCTGGTCAAACTAGTTTGTCAAATTAATGTTTAGTCGAGGTGAAGGGTGAGGCCCCTCCCACCCCCAACCTCCGATGATTCTCACTATAAAAAGCAGGCAGAGATCGACTCACCTTCATTCAGACACTTGCAGCAACAGAGAGCACCTGCTGTGTTCATTACTCACACACACATGACAGCAGCCTCCCCAGCACAGGACAGAGAACAGATCACAGCCGGGAGAGGAAAGAGCACAGAGGGGTGCACACGCTCGTTCAGGTACAAGTGAACTGCGGGTTGACCACTCCTGTCGGGTTATGTTGGCTTTACGTTGGCCGATACGTTTGTGCTTAAAATAATTATATCTTTTTTAAACGGGCTGGGCTCAAGGCAGTGTTTGCATGCATGAGCAGGTGCATACATTCAGCCTGTGAGCGTGACTTTGTGGGCGTGACTTCGTGGGCATGCCTCATGACGATACTTCAGCCAATTGGAATCTGCATGCGACAATGCAGGCCATGTGCAACCTTGTCACTTTGTCACTTTGTCACTTTCTTATGTCCATTCCTGACTAAGGTGCACACCTTCTGCTTAATCCATATCAGTCATTGTGTTAATCTGGCAGTAGAACTGGAAGAAGGTGTGCTCCCAGTTTCACCTTTTAAAAGTGTAAAGTATATAAGCATTTTGGATGTGTCCTTCATGTAAATGCTATTGTCAGTCAGGTGTTCATTTATTAATTCCATTATCATTATGTTGATTTGGAGACATTATAACATTGTGTCAGTTGATTTCTAGATTGACAACATTGGCCCTGGGAACAAAGCTAAATGCTGTAGTCTGATTGAGTACTTCCACAGGGGTTTTGTACCCATTCCTCCTTTTTGGGGCATTTTCCTTATTGCAGCCTGGCTAAGGCCTTAGGACTTGGGCTAAATGTAAATTGGGCTATGTGTTGCCCAGTTTGGGTGAGTTTCCCTTTATCGGTGAGGAGGTATTTTTATTTTTAGTTGAAAGCTGCAGTTGTGACCATAGTGATCAAGCTGAATCCCCCCAATTCAACCGAAAAAGACATTGGAAAAATTATACCTGACGCAAGATTGTTATTATTTGGCTGAAGCATGTCTAACCTTATTTCAACTCTGCGCCACTGCACGTGCTACAAATGAAAAGGGTGATTCCCGTTAATTTTCTGCTCTATTGTGAATTATCCTGTGATGTCACTTACAGCGTGCTGTCTCCTGTTTTAGAATGGCCCTGTGGCAGGACTTCCTGACAAAAGAGAATTTCCAGTGCTCCATCTGCCTGGAACTCTTCACCTGCCCAGTATCCACACCGTGCGGCCACAGCTTCTGCATGGTCTGCATCAGGAGGTACTGGGACAACAGCAGGGCCTGCCGGTGTCCGCTGTGCAAGGAGACCTTCGAGGACCGGCCCCAGCTTCACATCAGCTGCACTCTTAGTGAGATCACTGAGCAGTTTAAGGCGCTGTCAGGGTTCGGAAGCAGTCACAGGGAGGCCTCTGGCAAGCCCCTCCTGGAACAGGGCACCCTGCCCAGTGACCCAGATATGAACCCAATCCCCCTCCTCCCAGTCCAAGAATCAGCCTCACCCCCAGACCCGTCCCTCGGCCTGGCCCTGAGGAGGTTTATCAGGAGGGAGTCAGCAAACAGCCTGAAGGTGTCTCCGTATCTGATGCACCAAAGGCACTGTGCGCTCCAATGCAGAAATGACCAGCCCTGCCTATCTGAGAAGTGTGTGAAGACAGATCATCAGGTACAGCGCAATGCCTTGTCATGACAAGAGTGGCTTGTCAACAACATTTTATTTGTGTGACCTAACTATTTTTCCCTAAAATCCTGTGAAACCCACCAGTAAGAGAAATATACCTCATGTGAATGCGGGTGGCTGTCTCTCCCTCATTGGTAATGTATTTCCCGGTCGTCTGCAGTCTCATGCTGAAACACCAGAGGAAAAAAGGATCCAGAAGATGATGACTGACAGAATTCAGAAAGTGGTGGAGATCAGAGCATCATTAGAGGACATCAAAGTACGTGCTCTCTAAAAATATATTATTCCTTCAGGTTGTCAAATGAACTGCAAACCTGTCTAATGTCTAATTATCCAAGATCCATGTCCTCTCTAAATCGTAAAGAAATCCTGTTAGCCTGACTAGATCCCAACCCGAATGTTCTCAGGCGTCCATGGAGTGGGAGACACAGGGCATCATATCCGATTTTGTGGCCCTGGAGAGCTCCATCAAGAGGATCCAGTGCGAGCTCCTGGAGGTCATGAATGTTAACCACAGGTCTGTGGCACGGCAGGCTGAGCGTCTCATCCTGGAGCTGGAGGGGGAGATAGAGGAGCTGAAAGAGTGGAACACCTCACTCCCGCATGACCCGCAGTCCGGGAACAGCGTCTTTATCCTCGAGGTCAGATTCGGTCTAGTTCCATCTGCAACTGAAAAAAATATTTCAAACATTTCCTTTATTTGCAACAATCAAAGTAACAGAAAAAATGTTTCTAAGACAGGACCGTACCTTAAATTAAGTCTTCATCTGTAATAAGTGGAATTTTTGGACAGGCCTGTTAGGAATAGAAATATGCTGGAGAACCTTGATTGTACAAATCTTTTAAATGTAAATTTTAACATTTCACCGCAGTTGCATCCTGATGTCTATCAAAATGTCTACTAAGGCGGTAAATTTATTTTGAATGTTTTAAGGCTTTTCTAATTTGCTGCTGTTCCCCCAATACTCGTTTGCTCTCTACAGAGCAAAGACTGGTCCAGCGTCATCTTGACGGCAGATCTCTGCACAGCGGCGATACACAGTGCCGTGTCTCAGCTTGTGGGAAGCTTCCAGGAGGAACTGAGGAGGCTGCCAGAAAAGAGTGAGAAGGACGAGCCACATTCACATGCGTTATATATGAGACATAAGAGCTGTACCGCGCTCCATGCAGGGTAACGTTCTGGTGCATCGGGAAGTTTTACGCCTCCTTATTGCACAGGGTTTTAGAGAGGCGGCTTGTGCGTAGTGTTTAAAACAACCTAGCTTTCTGAATTGCACAATACGCGATGGGACTGATTTTCTTCAGACATGTGGCACATATTAAATAAGTAGGATAATATGTTTGTTAAACCGTAGGAAATCAGCAGGATTTCTCCTAGTCCTTGTCAATTTTCACGTTTTTTGGGTGTAAATATTACAACGCATTTCATATTGAATTTCATTATTGAATCATATTGAACTAGGACTTAAATTACAAATGTTAAAATGTTAAACACATAATTGAATATCCCCTGGGTTGAGGTTATAGTGTGTCTCTAAGACTGTGACAAGCAGCTACAAATCAGTTGGCTAGTAGGGCTGTGTTTCCTTCCCCCGTTAACACCACGCCTCTCTCTCTCTTTCTCTCTCTCTCTCTCTCACTCACTCACTAACTCACTCATCACACACACAGAAACAGACAGATGGACGACTTTTGCTTTGCAGATCAGAGATATCTACTATATTGCGCCATACCCAGAAACATTTAAAAGGAACACATAATGACACAAAAGGCATCCTTGTAAGTATTTTTTTCTCTTTTCTCTAAACAGGTGTACAAATTCCAAAAGACCCCTATCTGATCAGAACACAGCCAAGTAAGTTGTTTTTGGCAGTTCCCTTCTCCACTTCCTGTGGTTGCCTAATTAGTTAAATAGTAGGCAGCAGTGTAACCATAGTATTCTCCCATCTCAACTTTATGAAGCCCTGAATTTTTTGGAAGTTTTTTTTTGAGAAGACAGAATTCCCTTTACCCTTTCCCCTATTTATTTACAGTCAGTTTTAATAGATAATAATGAGATTGTCTACTTGGCAAGGTTACAGAATTTGGTTTAATTTTTATTTTTTCAGAAGCAAAGAAGATACAGGGATATGCAGGTTTGTAGCTCTTCTTCAAAACTATTATTGATTGTTGATTGATTGTTTTTTGATCAAATTACATTTTAATTGCATTACACGCACATTCATTTTACACAAAGTAATCTTACACCGAAAAATCTTTTTAATTTGCTGTTTTATAATTATCATTTTGAAATGTAAATCAAATAACAATCCATTACGTTCCGTGAACTCCTCACCTTGTAGTGGATGTAACTCTGGACTCCAGCACTGCCCATCCTAGACTCATCCTGTCCGAGGACAGGAAACAGGTCAAGTGCGGGAACAGGTTCCAGACTCTCCCTGACAACCCGGAGAGGTTCAACCGTGTAATCTGCGTCCTCGGCCAGGAGGGCTTCACCTCGGGGAGGCACTACTGGGAGGTGGAGGTGGGGGGAAAGACTGACTGGGACTTGGGTGTGGCCAGTGACCCCATCAACAGGAAGGGCAAGGTGCCAGTAAATCCAAGCAGTGGCTACTGGTTTCTGAGCCTAAGAGATAAGAATAAGCACACCACACGGAACAAAGAAAATCCATCCTTTGGTCGTACCCTTAATCCCAAGAAAATAGGCATTTATGTGGATTATGAGAAGGGGCAGGTCTCTTTTTACAACGTGGATGCCAAGTTACATGTATACACTTTTCAGGATAGTTTCTCGGAAATAATCTACCCCTTCTTCAGTCCCTGTACCAATAGTTCAGGTAAAAACAAGGCTCCCCTCATTATCACACCTGTCACATCGATGACTTGAGCTATACACTTAGGGGGAGGGTACAGTCATGTTGTTTTCTTCTTGTGAATATTATGTCCTTATTAAGAACTTAAATCCATAATAACGTATGGACTAGAGTACTAAATTGTATAGTTGTTTGTAGTCTTAGAAACATTTTTTCTGTTACTTTGATTGTTGCAAATAAAGGAGAACGTTGTGTTGAATATTTGATTCTTTGCTTCATGCAAGCAGAATGGCAACTTTTCAACATCCACATTCAACTTTAAATGTGTTACTGACATTCACTCAAGGCTGTGAGATTGACTTTACTGTAGGGAGCAACCCTTGGGCATGTCGTCATTATTTGGTGACCTGCCACTGTTGATGTGCTTAAAAGTACATAAAAGTTTCAGTCTTGACTTAGAAAAAGACAGCACTTCGAGCCAACCGAATGCCTAAGGTGATTCATGACACCAAGATTATTGTTTATCCTGCCTCGTGGATAAGGTTGTCTGTTAAGAATTATGAATTTCAAACCCAAATATTACTCAGACAGCAACTGATTTCTGTATAACAAAATTGTGGTGATATGCCCCGCGTTATTCTATATCCTTGGTTAATAGATCCCAAGGTTTTAATTGAAACCCATAGTGGGAAACACCTTTAATGGTTCGTCTGCGTTTGGATAAATTAATCTATTTAAACTATTTAAACTAGGACCAGAGCTCCGCCTTGAGGTCATTTTGTTGCAGGATGACTTGACCGCCAGCACTAACCAGTCATTCAAGAGACCTAACTAAATATGTTAACAGACAGGTCGAGAGATATCATGACATGATTTATATTATTTCAATCATAGGTTTAATTACAAGTTTTAATAAGCGGTGAAATACATTGTTTTATGCAAATAATTTACGTCATAAACTGTATGATTTTCTTGGCCGGTGCAATCGGGTGGTTAAGGCGAATAACTTTCGTGAATTTTTAAAGGACATTGGTGATGTGTTCCTATAATAATATTTATTTTTAATTAATTCAAAATATCATAACATACCCTTTTTATAGAGCAGCAAATATTGAACTAGCCTCCTAGCAACACGAAGTCTGCTATTTCCGTGTTTAGCATGTGATTAGGGTATTGAGGTTACTTGAAGAGTGATGACGTCGTGACTTGTGACCGAACCCCTCCAGCTTGACGTCAAGCTAGGTGTCCTCAGATACCAACTTGTATGCAGGGGCGGGGTAAAATATTTCGATTGTATTTTCCTGAAAGTTTAACACAGTGGCGGGCATTGAGTCTCCGTGCGGTTAAATTGTCGTAACGACTGAAAGAGTTGGAACCACAGGCATTAAGACAAGTGAGTTGTCTTGTTTTAGGAACGTTGTTGTCCTCATATGGTTGTAATGTGTATATCGTCCGGAATCCTTAGATTTTATCGGGTACCCAAAAAGCCACGGTATAAAATAGCTTTTAGGTATTGATGGGGATCGTGGTATATTTGTTGGCTATAGGGGCAGAAGTTTATTTATTTTATTTTTAAATAGCTGCACGGTAGTTGGCACACGAGCTTATTTGGGTTGCTATTATATATTTCAAATCTACTTAATACGTCTTTGTGACCACACGCTGTAAATTTAAGCAGCTAGCGATGATATAGTCAATGCAGCAAATACATTTTATGCGGTTAATTTCGACTGACAGTGAAAAGTTAGCCAAGGTAGCCATCTAGCCGTCGGTCATAGAAAGAATATGTCGAAGAATGGATTGACGCCTTCTATATATGAACCAAAACTAACGCTAGCGTGCAAAAAGGATCTTTTTCAATGTGTGGTTCTCTGGTACCTGTGCCAAGTTTGATATTGCGATGCCACAATGGCCGTAAAATTGTAACAAGTGTCACTGCGTATCTGTAGCTAGTCAGCAATAGCTGCATAGGATTTTTTTGTTCGACTGTTTGTAACCTGTTTAACTGCCTATCGGTCGTAGTCATGTGTAAGTTTCGTAAATATTACGCTAGACTTGCCTCTCTAAACTATTCGATCTCTATACTCTAAACATAATTGTCCTGGAACACCTCCGGAAACTTAAGGTTACTATGTACGTTTAGTAAATGCTGTCTGGACTAAAGTAGTCGAGCTTCTAACGTCAAACGTTATTTGTCGCAGGTAGTACACAGTAACTGAAATACGTATTTTCTGTTAAATCTGACAGTTTTGAGTTGGAGACAGTTGTCGTTGTTTAAGGGTGTTTAAGCAGTTTTTTTGTTATGTTACATTTGGACAAAAGCGTGATTAGCCAACCGTGTCGTTGAATTTGTCAGTGAAGTTGGGACTTTGTTGGTGTCCTCGCGTGTAAAAAGCAGTTTTTTTATTATTTTTAGTTATTTATCCATCTGTTAGCTCTGAATATCAGTAAGCTTGGCTAAAATATAGGCTTGTGTTTATTCATGTATTTTTTCTGCCTTAAGTGTCTATTGGCTAGTTGACCTGAACACAGAAAACATACTTGTTGTGTTACACTGGACACCAGTTGTTGTTGTAACAACCAGATGTTGTTTTATTCGACCTTTGTAGAGAACAGTCAACATCTCAATAATAATAAACTTTCCAGCAGACTAGATCACATTTTAACTTCTATTTTTTATTTATTTTTACACGGTGCGACGTTGTTCTGTCTCGTCAAAATATTCACCCTCCTCCATGGCTCCCTAATGGATTGACGCTGGCGTTATATTGTTTGTCAAGGACTTTGAATTTTTGTTCCACCAATGCACTTATGGCTCTGATTTTTACAGATTATTACTCATAATTAAACTGATTTGGTTCTTTTCTCTATGAATTTAAATTAACTTTTCTAAAGAGGCTATGAAATCGCTGGACTTTGCCTTTTGCAGCAATTCGTCTTAAAGTTTTAACGTTTGGCCAGATTCCTGATCGGTTTTTGGCTCATCTTTCACAATATGACCAGTTTAAAGGCCCTAATCTAATTGCATTCCATTGTAGGAAAACGTCAGTTTAAGAATTTTTCCCACTTGTGGTTTTAAGCCATTTAGCAGTGCGTTATGTCTCGCCCCGTTTTAGTCATGCAACTGGTGGACTTTGTATATTGTAATGCACGATTAGACATATCAAAAATGTGAACTGTTGTGATGTAAAGATACAGGATTTATAAGACCACTCTCATGGTGATTGCACAGATAAGAGCAACCTGTTTGAATGGGGCTTTGTCCAACTCAAAATTTGAGTTACTATTTGGAGACTACTCCGTTTGCCAAGCATAAGTAGTATCGTACCTGTATCGTATGATGACGCACTGGCTAAACTTCTACACCCCGCAGTACATGCATGTTTATTTGCCCTGTGGATGGCTGTCTTGGATGCCTTCCTGCATAAGTAACGTCATGTACATGTTTTCTGGTCACCTGCTCTCTGATGCACACAACTTTCTTTTAACCTTTAGTATTACACTTAAATGTCCATTGGCTGGTCTAGTGTAATTTCTGACCCCTTTCTGTACCCTTTCCGCAAGCAGCTGCTTGGTGTGAGACTGGTCGGCTGAGATTTGTGCTTCGGTCCGTTTTTTCAGAAACCTGCCGTCTGATGGCCGCCCGGAGGGTGCTCCACCCTTTTTCCTCTTTGTGGCGTTTTTGTTTTCTCCTCCTTTGGTGTCACAATCGTGTGCCGGAATCAGCCGGCCAGGCCCTGTGCGGGCGCCTCTGATCACGTGTGCTGAAAGAGGTGTGGGGAATGTGTCAGAGGGGCTTCCCCTCCTCTGCGAGTTTCCATTTGGCAGGCGTTTGCAGCGAAGCCAAAGTTTATCTCCTGTCACTAGTAAAGTAGCCTGCAGCTTTTCCCAGGGAGGAGAGGTGAGGGGATGAGAGCCTTTCTGTCTGGATGGAAACAAGCCTGGCATCTGCCTGGACCTGTGAGTTCCGTGTCCCACGCAATGGCACAGAGTGGTTAATGATTTGTAGGCATCTCCGCTCGGTTCAGTAGGATCACCCACTGGACTGCGAATTGGAGCAGCGTCGCAGAATGCTCCAGAAAGGGCACGTACTGGATTTGGCGGTGATAATGCTTTTCGAGGGAATAGAGGTGAATGCAGGCAAGGCCATCCCCAGACTTCCCACGTAATGAAGTCAGTCTGTCTCAGAGCCAGCTCCATGGTGCTGAAAACGCTACAGAGCCCTGGGTGGTCTCACCTCAGCATCACCTCCGTTAAGCAGGTGTAGCTTCTGTATGCATACAAGGACTAGAAGACTGTTCTGTTAGTCATGGAGGGGGCACGTTTTTTGTAATGGGATGCCCCATTTTTTTTCTTAACTTTTAAAGATTTTTAAATGTATTTTTATTTGTAAATGAAGATTGATCATTGTTTTGGGAAATGGAGGAGAACTGCAATGATTTTTTTCGTCTGTGGGCAAGATAGCATTGTCATCAAATCTACCACACTCCTCTCTCTTAAGGGATGAACAGTACCATTCCTCCTCCTGTGTGATATACAGTATTTTAATCTAATGTTGTTTAGCATTGCCTTACTCTAAGCTTCTTATATTCTTCTTTTGTGTTTTGAATATTAAGGCTTTTGTGGAAAAGCTTTGACGGATTTTCCTGTCATCAAGAAAAAAAGGGCAGATTGACAGATTGACGCTTTTTTTTTTTTGTTCTCTCTTTCTCTCGTCAGGGGTCACCGTGAGGAACCAGAGCTCGGAGATGATCTTCCTGTGACCCCTCCGAGCCTTTGGTCTGGTCTGACGTCAGCATGGCGACAGCAAAGAAAAGTAAGTGTTGCCCTTTGCGCACATTCATTCCATCCGCTGCAGACAATGTGTT
>JAOYSI010002339.1:0-16144 GCA_025775065.1 Hiodon alosoides
GACCTAAATCAGCATAAAGTGAGGATATTCTGTTGCTGTGTAGCGTCAGTGAAATACACTGCTTTGTTTGGAAACTGGAAGCTGCAGAACTGTGACATGAGTAATGTGAGTAATGAGACCTCTCAATGAATTTAAATATGTATTCCATTTAACGAAAGATTCCAAACTGTCTGAAATGTATTTTTTATGCTAAAATGACTTTGACCTGAATGTTGAATATATGTTGCAGTTTTTTTCATAATATATTGCCTTTGACTAATGCTGAAACGAACAGATGTGTAGGAAATGCACAAAGCGAGAGATTTCACAGTGTTGTTGGCTGGCACGGGAGGTAAGCTGAGGCCACGTGGCTGCCGTCCTTCAGAAACAATAGATGTCCTTTTTTTTTTGTTTGTTTGTCACGCTGCACGCGTGATGGCCAACTCTGCCAGGATCTGATTGATTGGGCTTCTGCTGGAGCCATGCAAACGCTGTAGATTGGCCCGGCAGCGGCGTGGCAAGCCCCGGTCTACACCCGACACGTGGTGCAGCACACAGGCACAATACAAAGGTAGTCTGGACCCTTTGATCTCTAAACTAAAGGGAGCAGAGGTGATAACACGTAAAAATGGAGAGAGAAAAAAAATAGCTTACAGAAGCAAAGAAAATTACTGCGACGAGATATTAAAGGGCAGCTAACGAGGCCATTGAACTGGCCATTCTGCTCAGCAGTCGATGCACGCTGCGCTTGTGAGACTAGCATGTCCGAGAATAATACCAGAGGCAGTTTCGGAGTAGAAGTAATTTGCTGCCCGTAGCAAATCTGAAACCCCTAGGGCTTACGACTGGGCGAGAATGCCTATCACCATGGGATACTTTTGAGCAATTCTGCAACCTTCTCAGTTTTCTTCTGTACTGATTTCAGATATGATTGGTGGGGGATAGTATAAAGATTATGTCGAATCGAACTAACCTGAAATATGAAGTTATTAGTGAGAGTAGCTCTGAATGAGCAAACTCAAAGAAAAGCATGCAACTCTAACTACACACTCAAGAGCAGGAAAAAAATGTATTCAAGTTCTCTATTTATTCATTTTAATGGCTACAAATATTTGTGAAATAACAATCAAATAGAAGAACATAATAAGTCCTGAAAGTCATGGCTTTATACTAACTCTGGCCCCTACTGGCTGACTAAGCGCTACGGCATCACAAAATCCTAAAGAGAAACAGAAATTGCTAGCAATGTTTCATCCTCAGCCATTTATGTTTGAACCTGAGTCTGACACAGAATGGGAAGAAGAGGACTCCCCACGCCAGCAATAACTCAGACCCCTTCTTTCAGTGACACAAATTCTGGCTACTTGTTTTCAAATTGTTGTACTTTACGTTTGCAAGTTAGCATCTATGCTAATGCAAATGCTCAGATAACTTAACCTTTTCTGGCTTTAATAACAAGTTACAGATAAAACTGCAATCATTGTTTTAACAGCTTGGAAACATTTGGCTACTATATCCTTAGAAAGAGATAATAGCCAAAATATCTGTAGCCAGCAAGTGTCAACAGTTTAATTATTACTAAAAGCAAATATTGTGGATGTTGCTACTGCACTTAACATCAGCTAGCCAGCATTGACATTCATGATAACATCAACTATGCCCGGCTAACTGTGTCGCTAGCAGCAGAATTATGTAGCTAGCAACCTCAGTAACATATCCTTCACTTACATAAGCTAGCCTTACGCTACTTGATTGTTTTCTGCCGGATGCACTATTGATGGGACTGCACCCGGTTGAGGATCGAGCTTTTAACAAAGCTAGCCAGGTACGTTGATTTAATTTCAATGCATTCCGATTTAAAAACGATGTGCAGTGCACAAAGAGGCTCTGTCTAACCTGCACTGGCAATTAATAACTATTGTAAATATATTTCAGCCAACATTTCGGCCAAAAGCCTTTTGGAAGAAACATATTCAGCCTGGCGACCTGCACAATTTATGTGTCTTTTGCTTGTCATAGCCAGATGCTCTCCTCTCCGGTCTTCATCAAAGATAAGGAACGTTGATTTGCTCAAGACCAGCAGGTGTAGGAGAGGGATATTCAAACAATAGACTAACTGTCACTGGTGCATTAAAATCAGATCCTCAGTTGACATCATGTGAGAATCCAAAATCACACCCACCGAAAAAGAGCCGTGATTTGAGGCAAATGTTTTAAACATCCGTAACATTTAGGGACAGAAATCATCATTTTCAACATTAAACAGTTTTGATTCACCCTCATAGTGTGAAAATACCACATACACATTTTCACTGCTTGGCCCCTCAATGTCTGCATCGAGCCATTTTCCAGGGAGAGGGAGAAATTGCACTTCAAACCAATGGCAATTTTCTTTTCTTCCTTGCAAGCTTTGAAAGGTCTGCTTGCCGGTATTATTATTCTTATGTGGCACAGCCCATAATTAAATTTTTACCTCTTTCTTGTTTGTCAGTACACAGTACCTAAGCTTGCCAATTTTACAATTAAGGGCGGTAGAGCTTAAATAATGCCGGGCCCAAATCAATTCCATTTGCACAATAGGTGTACTTCTGTAATAATTACACCTTTGTACTCGCTGCAGCAGTTGATGACACGGCTAAAGTTAGCACGTTACCTGTTTAAGGGGGAGGGCTGGCTTTCCCAGATTCCAATTAAAAATAGAAATTTAAGTTCAGTTTAATTTAAAAAATAAGGAAGGTAAAGGGTGAAAATTCACGACTAGATAGTTTTCGTCCGGTCAGGCTCTTTAAAGGGAATGTTTAAAATATTTAGAATTATTTTTTTTTTTTTTTTTTTTTTCCATGTCAGTTCAATTTTAGTTAACCATTTTTAAATATTCACCATGAAAGAAAGGCAATGGAAGATAAAATCAACATAAAAGAAAATGTATGGTGGGCTCTTTTCTGGTTTTTAGCAGCCTTCTCTTTGTCCATCCTCAGGGAGTTTTGACTTATGTCCACTGTTCCTCTATCCAGACAATGTTTTCCTTTGACACATTAAATCATTATATTACTGTAACAGATGTACCTGCAGTTAGGGCACCAACTACCCAACCTCTTTCAACTGTCAATCAGTCAGATCGTGCGTCTTGCTTTAGAATCCCACTCATTCATTTCTTGATTTTAAAGTGACTTCTATAGCGGAAGTATCTTGGAAATTGATCTTGAAATGGATATGAAACATTTAATTATTTTCAATTGTGGTTTGGTTATTTATAGTTTTAGTGTCTCTATTATTTTATCTAACCCATTTATGATCCCTTATATAAACAAAAGAATCTCAGCTTGAACAAATGTGCATTCAAGTTTTGCTTTTTAAACCGTGTTGCACATTTGATCAAAGCATACTTTGAATGATTTTCTGAAAAAGGATCCACGATAGTTGTAGATAGTTTAATTAATACAGACACGAATAACACCATGGGATCCTCTGAAATATGGACCTATCTTACCTTTCCTCCAGCATCCATGCTGTGTTAGTTTTGGTTTTGTCTTTGAATAAATCCACTGTAATAATTTAGAAATTTTATCATTATTGTCAAGGATTTTCTGCATTCTGTATCAGCACTTCCATATTCCCATTCCATTCAATCAAACCCCATGCTGCCTGATACTCAGGTCAAGCTCATATTTAACATTTGTTCTTAATACTGATGTCCTCAGTTTTCTAAAACAATTTAGTCATAGAGGCCCTGAACACGTGTTTTGAAACAACATCTCACAGGTCATTATAAGCCATGCTAATCCAATTACTGCTTAAATTTGATTTTATACTTGCTAGTCACAAACAGGTCAACGTGCGCCGGCAGGTTAACATTAGCAGTGTTTTGAATTGGTTAAAAAAATCTGTTATTATTTTTCTAATTTTTATTATATTTTAAAATTTCTATTGACCCACTTACTAAATCATTACTATTATGCTTAAAAGTCATCCTGATTTTTGCCCTGATGGGACAATTAGATGTAATTGCTATCTTCGAAAGTGAATCTTTTAAGATTTTCACCAAAACTGGTCAACCACTAATTATAACTTGCAAACTCCCATCAGACCTGTCTGTTCTAGAAACATATTATATATGCATTTTAATATTTTAGAAATAGAACCAATTAAATAAACCCTCGGTCTAGCCCTTTTATTTGTATTTCCATCTAATTACTGAAAGACTATCTCTTTGCTATATCCTAACGCTAGGCTTTGCAACGACACTACATTCCTCAGATATAGGTGATTTGGCTTTGTAGATGCATACGCCTATTACCAGGGTATGTGAAGGGTTTAGTGTGCAGAACAGCAACAGCTAGCAGAGGTGCTGTCAGGGTGGCAGCAGATTGTCACATGCTCCATAAGTGATTACAGGGAAGACGTGTTGTGACAGGTCATTTCAGGGCAGCGATGCGTGTCGATGTTTGCATAAATCATTTGAAAGGTGCTATTGAGACAGAGACTTTATCCTGTTATCAATGCAAAATGACAAATATATGCTCTGTATTGGCATGGGGCAAATATGGGGCGAAGGGGGGGGGGGTGGCATGGGTGTAAAACGTGGACGTAAATACTTCTGATTTCGCGTAAAGTTAAAATCTGCAAAGGAAGTTACCATCAGAAGGCAACGGCAAACACTTTGTTCCTTCATTTAAAAAGCCCAGAGGATTCGGCAAGTTAATGCGATCCATTTTGAATGATTATACGCAAATGGGGATACCATGTATCGCAATTTAGCCCCACTTATGCACAAGGAAGTGGTGCTGGCTATTTTTGCACTTTACCTGTTTACCTGTTTACCTGTGCTGTTAGGCACAGTCATTGTGACACCTGGATGACAAGCCTTAGCTCATCCTTAAAGTACTGACTTTTTTTCCCTTTTGTGTTTTACAAATTTGCCTGCAAAGGACTGGTGTCCTGTCCTAGGTGTACCCTGCCTCACACCCTGCATAATTTGGCTTCCAGCAAGCATTAATTAGATAAGTGCTTATGGAAAATTCATGAATGAATATTTCATGTGTTTTGTCCGCCATTATTGCCCCTCAGCACACATCTGCCTCGTAGTTTATTATTTTATTTTTTCCCCCCTGAATTATCTCAAACAATATGAAATAGAGTTTGTTTCTGAATTTCTGCAATGAGCAGTTATCTGATCACTAGGCAATGCGACTAGGGGTCAGAAAACAACTTATAATAACTTGAACCACCATTCCCCCGTTCAAACGTGATTCTGAGCTTTCTGTGAAATTACTAGAGCATGTTTGTCTATACTGCTACTCACCAGTAGCCTCCATCAATCAGGGTTCTCATAAAGGCATGTACTTTATAAAGGGAAGATATTCAATTTACCATGCATAATTATTATGTAATGACACTGCATTTATATATTAATTCAGTTTTAAATCTGAGATGTCAGGGTTGTCAGGGTAAGTTCAGAGTCACAATCAGTTCTAGTGTGTCACCTTGTCATTCATGGCTAAATCCTCTGCCACCAAATTAATTAATGGGTCGCCCAGAGCTATGAGCAAAAGAAAAGGACAAAACAGGTATCATATAAAATAATATAAACAGAACAGTCTGCCCTGAGGAATGAAAATCAATGTGGCATGCCACGTAGAGTGCCGGTTAGAGTGGGTTAACCGAGGACACAAGTAGGAGGACAGATTAATTAAATACAAGCTGTAAACAGTGGTCACGGTGTTTAGGATCAAGACCCATTGCATTATATATAGGCAGCTGCCTAAGTAATCATTTTCCACCAGTGGGAAGACGCAGTTGCTTGAGACACTTCAACAAGCTTCCCTGGCTTTCATGATAATACATTAATTCAATTTCTGAGAATATGTAACTTCCACAGGAGTTTGGGTATTACCAGAATGTAATTTTTTTTTTTTTTTGGATAAATCAAATTGCAGACTGTAAAAAGAAAAAAGACAAAATGAAAAAAAAAGAAAAAAGATTACATTAGTCAATGAAGAGATTGTCGGCTTCTCTGCATGGCCATGGAGCTTCTAAAAATAAATAAATAAATAAATAAAATATACACTATGTCTGATCTAAGATGAGCAAACCCATACAACCCATGCCAAATAATTAACTATCTCTGAAACATAGAAGCCCATGCTGTTCTTTTTTTTTTTTAGTCCGACGAAATGTCTTCACAAGATTTAGATTTCAATAGGCTCTGTTCTTGCTGAGCAGTCTGCTTCCAACATGTATCTCAGCACATGAGTCATCAGAGTGAAACATAAGAAAGAATGGGATATTGTGGGGGGGAAAAAAAAAAAAAACACCATTCCTGACAGCTGACAGGAAAAATATTTTAGATCTAAATCAGCCAAGATTGCTTTAATCTAGCAATCCAAAACTGCTTAGACAAAATAGCTGGGAGTCCCTAACATCCCACACTAACTAAGGTTAGAGCCAAACAAAAAGTTTGGAAACTCACTAGTTGCCCTTTACATAACCTTTACATTTTACTTTTACATAACATTTAATGGGGTTTCTTTTCTTTTTTAACAGTAGAAGAAATAAGATAGGAACGCTATTAAATACAATTTTATCACATGGGATTTCCCGGGTTATCAAAGTTTTGATTTGGTCCCAGCCTAACTCTGAAGATACTTTTCTAGCTTATAGGTAAAGAGACAAAAACATCATAAGATGAGATTGACAGGCTATAAATTTGCAGTAAAAATTAGGAAAAGTTAATAAGTTAATAAGATCAGTGGCATAAGAGACAGCTGTAAGGTAAGGAAATAAATTAATAAAACCATAAGAGAAAAAAAAAAAGTTGTAAGACATTAATTGATTTATTGGTTTGGAAACTAGACCGCTTTCATCAAATTTACAAATAAATAAATTGTGAATTAGTTTCAGTTTGGTTGCAGTCTGATACAGTGTCTGTCTGCCAGAGTTTAAGTGGACCTTGGATATGCCATTCTCTTTGAGAGGAGCTGCCTTGCAGACTGAGATAAGAAATGAGATGAGTCAGCACAGGAAAAACAACAATAAAATAAAATAAAAATGTCACATTGATAAACATACTTAAATGCAACGCATTATCTGGCTTAATTTGTATCTGAATGAAATTCCATTGGTTGGCCATGTATATCAATGTAGATGTATCTGTGAACTAAAATCGCAATAATAAAAACAACATAAAACTATTTACAGTTTTAAAGTGATAGCATTAAAGTGAAAAGGAATTAAGGTACGCTAATAGTTAATTCTTATCCAGTGCCAGTCGACATACTGAGGCGTTGAAACGCCAGAGATAAACCACTTAGTCGTTTCATTTTGACTCTGTTGCATAAACTCTGCAAGGAAGTTTTGTATGCAGTAATAGAGTTATGTGATGGCTAGACGTGACATGTTATGCTGTTATACTGTATCGTAATGGTGGCTATGGCATTGAATATATGCAGGAAAGTGAAATGAAACACACACATTCTGCAAAAAGATTCAATGCAATGCACAAAATATTGATGTTTTTTTTGTTGCCCTATTTTAGAGATTGGTTGTGGATTTTTTGAGATTGTACTAAACCCATTGGTGAGCTCTTTTCACAAGTAAACATGTAAATAAGCTTATACCAAACCACATCTGTCGCTGCCATATCAGCTGGAGTAGAATTGACCACCCACCTTGTCATTATCTGAAGGCTATATTAATCTGGTTAATTATCCTTGTGCCATTAAAAAGCAGCAGAAAATCACCATGGTGATTTGGTTATTGGTCCATCAGTACTGAACGTGAGCCAAGACTATGCACAAAGTTGCAATGAAGTAGCTATCACTGACATAATAATCAAATCAATTATTAAACACCTATTCAAACATCCTTCCTGAAACAATAGTTTGTTATTATGTTTACCTATCACAAGAATATCAATATTTATTAATGAAAACACATTGTCAATATCATAATTTCAGTCAGCGAAAAAAAAGTAAAATAATAAAAACCAGTGCTAATGTATAGCGGTGATACAAAAATCTCAGTGTTGGTGCAGTTAATTCTCTAAGACACTATAACATATGTATTTGTTATAACTCACTTATTTATAGGAAAGTATGGATTTAGTTATAGTACTCCAAATTCACTTTATGGTATGGTAACACAAACTTGAAGTTTCAATATTACAGAACCAGCTAATTCTAATGAGATTTTTTTAAATTATTATTATTATTTTATTTTATTTTATTGCATTTTTCACCCACAAAAAATTTAAGCTGTTCTCTCAGAAACGTTTCTCTGTTAAAGCTTTGGAAATCATGGGGAAGAAAATAAAAATAAAAATTTAAAAAATCATGGATAGTAATCATCATTTGTATAGAATACGATTATTTGTTTCTAATGGCACATCGATATCAGAAAATTAAAGGTATAAACCATGGATCAGACCCACCTTGAAAACATTTTATTTAACAAAATAGAGGCAAGTAAAATTTTGTAAAGCATAGAAATGTACGTTTGAGACATTGCGGAAATATGACATTATATATTATATGCTGTGGTACAAAATCTGACTGGAGAGACAAGTAATTATCATCTTACAAAAAAGCCAGACAACCAAAAGTGCCAGGGAGCTGTGCAATCGTTTTTTTTTTTTTTTTTTTTTTTATATCTGCTCAAATAATATTTGCCAATATCAGACTATTAATACCCAGGGGTTATATTGTGTTTGTAAGGGAAGAAAGCTAAACACCACCTTCATGGATAACTCTCATAACAACCAACCACAGAATATGCCCTTAGCAACAAAGATATAGTATGGTTTCCAAAAAGCACATACCCAGCCAATAGGACCATGTATTCCACTGAGGTCAGAGTTCTACCTTATTATTACCGCCATTGCACCTATTCAAACCAAGCGAAAGGATGGCAATGATTTAATGAGCTAATAATGCTCTAATGCGGTGATTAACATTTAATGGTTTTAGTCCCCAGCATAAAATCATTTTCAGTAATATGTTGTGCCGAACATCTGACTTAACTATAAAATATGTAAAAACGGCATGTCACACTATATCTCTTGGAACTGAAACTGAAAACTTTGAAAATAAATAGGTACCCTGTGTAAATATGTTTATCATATGCACGTGTTAAATTGGAAATTTAGTTGTCTCTCGAGCATTGACATGTTGTGTTGTGCTTGAAAAATGAAAAATGTGTTTTTAAAAAAAGAGAAATAAACAAACTAGAAAAATGCCAAAGGATAAAATGATCATCTCTAAGAGGATATGAACTGCCTACATTAGCCATGCACGCATGGTTTTACGCGATGTGAGAAAAATGCGCACCGACTAACACGGTCTACGTGCAGTAGTTATTTGTTTGTTTTAGTGAAGGATGCAACAGCGACCTCGTGAGCTTGTGCTACCTACTACGTTTACCGATTCTGCCATCGGTTTGTGATACAAGAGCAATAGCACGGTAATTAGTTTATCCACAGTTTAAATGTGTCGTTAATTCCCTCCCTTTATTTGAACGAGATTATGAGGGGGTATGACTTTTCTTACTTTTAAGAAAAGTAATTAATTTGAATTTCACGTGTTTGCGTGATCAAGAGTATGTTTTTATTTAAAAAGCTATCGTGGTCTCAATGCCTAATGCTGATCAAAACAATTATCTATGCACATAAGGAAACACTAGTTTTAGTTAAAAAATGTAATTACAAAATAAAATAATAATAAAAATAATAATACCAATAATGCGTTATAAAACTGTCAACTACTTTGATGAGCCTTATTTTCTTTCTCAAAGCAGCCCTAGTAAAACATTGTCACAAATCATTCTACAACATTTCCTTTGCAGCGTAAGCACAATAGTAATTTAATTGTTCATGCTTATCCGCACCCCCCCCCCCCCATTACTAAATGTTTACTATTGGCACACTCTAAGGTTAAAACATTTTACATTCAGGAGATGACTCAGCAGACATCTAAAATCAGCACAACGTATAAATAATCCTGATATCCATAAACAATTCAATGATGAAAAACAAAATAAGTCATGCATATACAGCATTTTTTTGTGGATTTTTCTTCTCTTTGTAACAGATTTAAATAACATATACAAATCCTTTGTCACCACTATCCTTACGGCTTATTCACAAAAAAAAAAAAAATAATAAAAAAAAAATAAAAAAAAATAGAGAAATGGCACTTCGAATATATTCATAATCTGCAATATATATTTATATATGTATTTATTTATATTTATAACATTAAGGAAGGGGTCGAATATGCTTATTTGCAACTATGAATCCCAGTGGTGTGTCAAGACCATGCGAATCATGCAAGTATGATACAGTCTTTTTTTTTTTTATGTACATTACATTCATGCGCTCGTGCAGCTTTTCTGACCGCGGTCTCCTTTCTCACGACGTTCGATTTAATTACGGAAAAAAAATATCTGCAATGTACATGGTCTATACATATATTACAGTTGGTTCAGTAGTAAGGGACACCATGGTCAGGTGAAGCAAACATGAACACTATATTCGACCACGCGAGTGAGTGAGAAGCGTTTTAACTTTTCAATTCTTCAATAGTCATTCAATTCGGTTTGTATTTCCAGCTGTTTTGTTTTATGTATTCATCAAGGGCATTAGTCTGAGATTGAGTGGGTACCACAGTCATAAACTCTTTGGGCTCCGTCTGCGTGGTAAGGCCCACTATGCCAGTACGACGAGTCGCATACAGTCTGCAGGGAGTTTATCTCTGACGCCGTAGAGTTGCCGTCTCTCCGTTTAGATCGTTTACGATTCCGCAAGATGAAGACAAGCATTCCTACAACTGTGAATGCAGATGTGACAAAAACCAGCAGCAGCCCCGGGACCAGAACAGAGATAGACACTCTGCTCGGCTCCAGATACGAGTTAGAACGAGTCGCTGTATCTGCGGAGAAAGTACTGTTTCTAGACAGGGACGTGGTGAATACGCCGTCGTGAAGCTGGGGACACAGCAGATCGTTTCGGAGAAGTCGAAAATCCTTTTTCCATAAGTGCTCAGGTGATTCACATTTCAGGTCGCTTGCTATAACATTTGGTCCAAGTTTCTCTGCCCATTGTTTGAAAGCAACAATGTTACAAGAGCATTCCCATGGATTACCGTGCAAATCAATGTATGATATGGATGTGAGTTGATCTAAAACACCGGCCACGGAAATAAATGTGAAGTAATTGTTATGCAGGGTTATCCGCGATAGGGAGACTCCAGTAAAAACGCCCACGGGCAGAGATTTCAATAAATTGTTGTTGAGCAGCAGCATACTTAAATTTGGCATTGGATTGAATGTGCCTGCCATTATGAGTTGAATATCGTTATATTCCAAACTGAGATATTCCAGGTTTTGCAATCCAATAAACATTTCCATTATGAGGGCATCCAGGTAGTTCTTATTAATGTACAACCATCTTAATGCAGTAAGGTTTTGAAAAGTGCCATTTTCTATCAATTTTATATTGTTGCCACCCAAATCAAGAAGGGTCAGGTTCTGGTGATCTTGCAGGTGGTTCTTCTTTATAGCGTGGATGTTGTTGTCTCTCACATTTAACTCTAGCACGCGATGGAGTTTGGGTTTTAAATTCGAAAGGCTTTCTATCTTTTTCCCTTCGCAGTCGACCCTCAGACCCTGCCTGGGTCCCAGCATGTTGCAGCTGCACGGTAGTGAACAGGATACGTTGTGAAGCTGCTCGCCCCTCAAGTTCACGTTTGCTGAGGCCGTGGGTTTGGTTTTTAGTTGCCAGTTTTCGCGTGACTTTGTACGCCCCTTGTGCCCAGAAACAGGAGTCGGAGTCTCTGTTTCCCCATTCTTTTTATTAATTTTACGTGGCGTTGAATTGGGTCCAGGGTCGCCGGTCTTTTCTTGGCTGGGTGGCGCAACCAAACTTGAGTCAATCCCGCTCTTAGAGGGACAGAGATCAATTTCCGATGTCTCGTTCAAGTCGTTACCCTGCAGCCGTGAAGGAGCCTCGCAAATTACATTCCCGACCAAAGCATTTTTTGGGATGTTCTCAAGCCATTCCTTTAGAGAAACGAGATCGCAGTCACAGTCCCACGGATTGTCGTCTAATAAAATCTCGGCAATTCCCGGAATTTGTTCAAGAATTCCTTCATAAGGCAACGTTTTAATTCGATTTCCACGGAGATCAAGATGAGTTATTGGTACGTTTTGAAATAAATTACTAGGAAGAGCGCTGATCAGGTTATCGTTTAAAATCAACACTTCAAGTTTATTCAAGTCCCTAAACACAGCTGGATCAATATCTCTCAGCAGATTGAAATCAGCCTGTAGATATTCCAAGTCGTCCAGTCCTAAAAATGTATTCTTTTTGAAAGATCGTATCTTGTTGTTATTTACATGAAGTCGCTTGACAAGTTGCAATCCGAGAAAAGCTCCAGGAACAATTTCATGCAAACCATTGTTTTCCAAATGCAAGCTAACTGCATTGTAGAAGTTAGCAAACTCATTGGGGAACAGTTTGGACAAAGAATTCCCGTGCAGCAGTAAGTGATAGAACTGGGAACTAGGGCCAGTCAAATGATGCAGATTAGTAAAGCTCCTTTTCTCGCAGTCAATGTGCAAATCGCCCTCTATGTCTTTACAGGGGCAGATCTGCTCTTTACAAATGTCCCTTGTAATATTTCCAATAGCAACACAAAGAGCCGCCTTCAGTAAAACAAGCCAAAGCAGCATTTTCAATACACGTAAATCATCCCCGATTTCAAGACATGAATGCAATTAACTAATGGAAATATGTGTTCGCGATTTAACATGTGTTTATAAATCCGTCTAAAAAACAAGACGATGGTCATTAATTTCATCTAGCTCCATCTAGCAAGCTATGTCCAGACATGCACTGTTAATTGCCCACAAAATGCATTACATTGAACACCTTTTGTTCGGAACCCCAATTCGCTTTTGAAAAAATAAAATAAAAAACAAAATAACGCAATGTTTCCCAGTGCATTGTGTTTTTATCTCTACAATGACTGACCTTGCAATTTTTTACAAATCCGTCTTTTTCATAGTGTGGTTCTTTCTGTAGGCGCTGTTCTTTCCTCAGTGGTGCTGAAATCACGCCCGGATTGAAAGGTTCTAAAATGATCACAACGCATTGGAAAATTTCCGCAATCCGTGCATCCTCCCGTCTCTTCCTCGGTTTTCCCTGTTGTATTCTTGTGTTTTTGAATTACAAAAGGGGTTACCAAGAGCCTCTGCTTGCTCCAGCCTGCTGCTCAGTGGAAGATCTAACACCCTCTGCCGAGCTGCAATGGCAAAAAAAAAAAAAAACGCTGAGGGAATGCCGGAGGAAAAAAAAACCCCACACATATACAGGGTACGCTTTTAAAAAATGCACGAATTCAAATTGTCCACCTCTTGTTAATGCTTTATTAACTCTGGGATTGAGTGTTTCGTCGCGTTTCGCCCGTTCTTCTGAGAGTTAGTATTTGAACGCATTATATCTACGTAAATTCGGTTTTGTGCTCGTGGTTGTTTTAGTATTCGCTACATGAAGCATTGCTGGTGTCAAAGAGATAATCCCGTTGCTTTTGAGGTAATTAACGCGTTCGTTGTAAATTCATTATTACTTCAACCAAGCAGACTTTTGATTGTGGATTGCGCCAGGCGTGAAGTACAGGTGTAGCTTTCTATGTTGCTATTACTTTCGGAGGCTACGAACTGCAGTTACATATGCGGCGAAATAATTAGCTATAGCTTAAACATTTATGTAGCTAACCACAGTATTAAATAGTTTAACTATTAAATACAGCCTGAATTATTTTATTTATTTATTTTTTATTCGCATTCATTCTTTGCTGTTTTGGAAAAGTAATCGATTACGTTAGAGTTTACAGAGTGGGTGCTATAGAACTGCTGCGGTAACTATTTATCAAATGGTGCGCTGTCTAAATCCATTGTGTTGTTCGAGTCGGCGTTTAGTGTCGTGGTTTACAAATTCACCATACTTCTTTTTACTTCTCATTTGCCTGCGGTGTTAAGTGGGAGTATTTATTCATACATTCTTCATAAATCCGTTTGTCCTACTGTTTGTTTTTAATTTCATCAGCCTGCAAATCGCGTCTAAATAAATAATCGCCGATCTGATATCACGTGGTTTATCTCCTGCATTTTTATAAAGTTATCGGAATCGATTCGTTTATCTTTGCTAGAGTGAATAATTGAATACAGTTGAATGGGAAATGACGCTATTTAAGACTTTTTGCAAATTTCATTGTAAGAAAGGAATTATCAGTTTCGTAGAAACAAAGACGATTCATGGAATAACATTTAGATTAATTTGACATTGATAAATGATCTATTAGGATCTATCGTGTTTTAAAGACTGATTATTGTATTTTGAGTAGGTTCCTATTCCACGGAAAACATTACTGGCTATCAAAATATCAACGGATATTTAGCAAAGCTGTTGCTCGTGTCTTGATATTGTTAAAATGCTAAGACACATCTATACCAATATCAAGATGCAGCTTCAAATTGAATTACATCCGCAATTCACGTGCGATCTATTGAGATGTACGTGCAAATGTGAAGTTCTCCCAGCAGCTAAGACTGTGGACTCACATGGCTCACACTGGGCTGTACAGGCCCTCCCACAGAGCTCTTTTACCCTCATTGTCTTAGTGCACATGAGACATTGGTGTTCTGAAGTACCAGGAAAACTGTACCCCGCATAAGTTGCCAATTCATGACAGACAGACTGAATAAATACAAAACAATGTATTACAAATGAATTGCATACCGTAATGCATTACTTTAAGTAAGCTGCGTTACTTAATGCTTTTAGATGCTCATATATATGCTAAATTCCAGGCTGAATGTGCATTTCCTCTTCCCAAACCCCCTTTCAGACACCCCCCCTCCCTCCCCCGACATTATTGATACTAGATTAAAATAAACAATGGGTATGCATCACTGAATATCTTAACACATTTTAGCTGGACACATATCTAAACTGTCTGGCTAAGTAGCTGGTCAAACTGGTTTCCAAACTGAATTTTTTATTTTTTTTCAAACTTACAATGTGCACTGTCATTGTATAGAACACTGTTAAAACAAATGAAAGAAAATGCATGTCCTGTACACCTAACAAAGTGACCTTTCAGGGCAATTCTAGTACTGTGGACAAAATTAAGCCAAACGGCACAGGTATAATATTACTATGGCCATAAAGGCAAAAGCGTAAATGTTCGCACACTGCAGCAAAGACAGAGCAGAGGAGCCACCGAGGTTCATAAATCTAACAGAGTTAAATGATGCAAGGACAATACAATTTGGTGGGAGAAATCTGTGTAGACTGAAGCACCTGGGTCCAGTAGGCCAAACAAACAGATTGGAGGGGATTCAGAATAACAAACGACGCTGTTGGGAATACAAATAATTAAGAAAAAAAAAAAAAAAATGCAGCAGGCCTATTTCGTAATTCTGATTTTTAAAGCAAGGGATCCAATTGAAAGTTAATTTAGTGTGTAACAATGAGGGTAAAAACAAATCATGGCCATGTAATGCTGTTCAATTTGTTATAAATAATGACTCGTTCATTGGTTATTTAGGAGGAGAAAAAAAATACAAGGTAATTTGCGTCTGCATTGAAAGAAAAATACTTTATTTGCTATTTTATGTGAGGTGTCTACATATAAAGTTCTAAAACTACGTGAAATCTCAGACTTTATTATCCTGGTGAGGAATGCGGTCACAAAAAGGCTTCATGAGTGAATCAAGTGAATCCAAAAAACACATGACAACAGCAGTAACGTATGACACAGCCAAATGAGTTCTTAGCATGCATATATCTAATTATTACAGATAATGATAATAATTAACGACACATGATTGTTTTGATTTTCAGTGAGGATTCCTTTCCGGCTTGCATGCGACGGAGACAGTGAGGATGTGCCGGCTGTCAGCGGCACACAAACACACACACGAGTGTTACACAGCCGCAGCCTAATCAGCACACAAGAGCCTAGTTACCTAGATACCCACATTCAGGTGGTCGATTCCTATAACCTGGGAGGGGCGAGGAAGGGGAAGGAAAATAGAAGCAGAGATGTTACACGCCTGGCTCATTTCGAAAAGCTGAAAAGTTAAGAAAACTTGTGCTGAGATATATATA
>JAOYSI010002340.1:0-16143 GCA_025775065.1 Hiodon alosoides
TGTTATAGCTGCAAAGGGGGGACCAACTCGATATTAATGCCTATGGATTTAGAATGGGATGTCATAAAAGCCCCTGTGGGTGTATTGTGTAGGTGTCCCAATACCTACGCAGCCCCATACGCAACAAACTGCGATGCACAGTTTGTTCTCACACCTTTCTATCAGAAACAGCATTAACTTTTTCAGCAATTTGAGCTACAGTAGCTCGTCTGTTGGATCGGAACACACGGGCCAGCCTTCGCTCCCCACGTGCATCAATGAGCCTTGGCCACCCATGACCCTGTCGCCGGTTCACTGCTTTTCCTTCCTTGGGCCCCTATTTAAATAGATACTGACCACTGCAGACCGGGAACACCCCACATAAGCTGCAGTTCTGGAGATGCTCTGACCCAGTCGTCTAGCCATCACAATTTGGCCCTCGTCAAAGTCGCTCAGATCCTTACACCTACCCATTTTTCCTGCTTCACATCAACTTTGAGGACAAAATGTTCACTTGCTGTCGAATATATCCCACCCACTGACAGGTGCCATGATAACGAGATTATCAGTGTTATTCACTTCACCTGTCAGTGGTCATAATGTTATGGCTGATCAATGTCAACTTTTTGTTTTTATTTTATTTTTCTTAAGTGATTGAATAAAAAAATAAGACCCCCAAACACCTTCACTAGACTAGAAAGTGTATTTGACAATGTATGCAAACGACACATTTCTCTATGACACATTGAAGCACAATCTATGTACCTGCTAATGTCAGTTTTTAGATCTTTGACAGAGTGCAGCAGTTTTTGATTTCTTGTTTGCCTGAGGCAGATTGCATGGGTTTCAGGAGATAAATTAAGATCACTTGCCTTCCAAATCACAATGAGTGACTTCTCATAGGAACTGAGGGGTTCTTCGGTGTACCAAACATCTACCTTCCTAAGTGGAACTGTAACAAAGAAAGATATGTTTTTATGCCATTATTTTGTTGATATTTCATCCACTAAATAACATTTACATTTTGTCCACAGAAGATACCAATAAGCAACACATTTTTCAGCCATATCAGGAGCCATTAGAATAGAGACCCATCATCAGGATTAAATGTAGGACCCTGCCAGCACAAGCCAATTTCAAATTGTTTGAAATCGCTGCTAAAAGACTTAAGTATGTGGTGTCTACTGTACTGTAGTGTTTGGCAACAGTTTCTTGCCACATTGTAACAGGTGCGAAAGCAAGCTTTGCAAGCCCATGCAACCAACCTCCCCACCCCGCAGACAAAAAAACTAACGCATGAGATGTGGCAGTATGAACAAAACAGTTTCATGAAAGCAAAGTTGGGGTAAGCGTTCTGTATAGTCAATTTCTTTTAACTTGGATGTTGAAGCTGCATTGATCTCAAATGCAGACGCCAATGCAGACGCCATTCCCCATGTGTGTACTGAACATCAGTACAGAAAATGAAACAGTACATTGTTTTGTAAATATGATTAAATGTTTTTTGAGCTGTAGTGGATCAGAGTATGTTTCATGCTATCTTATGCTGTGCTGTGCAATCTGAACTGTGGGTTTCCTGAGGACTCCTGAATGCAGACAACCAACAATGCTTCAAAAACTGCTCCTACAGTGGACTGCAGAGGTGAAGGAAAAAGCTTTTCTATAAATATCTATTTACTTTCTTCATTTTCCATAAAACTGTGAATAATCTGATGATGGGTGTATTCAGTAAGGTCAAGTAACAACCAAGGTGTGCAGGAAAAAAAAGTTTAGTTAATTCAGCTTTTAAAATCCTGTTTTATGGGCCACATCATTACAGCAAGTAAAATAAATAATTTGACACAATGTACCTTCTTCATCTGTCCTTTTTGAAACTGCATTGCTCCACTCACTCCATAACCCTCTCTCAGGACTTAATTTGCACCTGGCCTGAAATTCATACTCTGTGAAGGGCTCTAAATCAAAAACAGTCCACACTCTTTTATTAGCCTGTAAGAAATAATATTCCCTTGTTAAAAAATAAATATTCAGAATACGACTACACAAGATTTCACAATCATATAAATGTTTTCTTTGTAGGCCTGTGTGGCATGAGTAAAATTAACTTGTCTAAGCATTTTTTTCTAGAACTAAATTGTATTCACAGAACAAATGCCTAAGAGGCTTAATGCTTCTAATATTTCAATATACTCAAATGTTCACAGGGAAGTACGTGCAGCCGCAAAGAGAGAGGACATTTCATCGAGTGAAAAAACCCCATGCTTATAGAGGTGAATGTTGAATCATTTGTATTTTCCCTAAGAACATTATTGAGACTTAAGCTACATAATTTTTATAGTCTAGAAAATATCTCAGTTACCATAATAAAAACTTTCTTTAAAAATATGGAAAGAGTGCCTTGAAATATTTTATATCTGTTCATTTTCTATTTGGCAATTGAAGCTTACACTGAAGGAATTGACTATCCAGTCTCCCTGGTATTGTCGGTGTTGGAGCTGTAGGAGCTGTGAATTCTGGTCATTGTCCCAGTGGCCAACACATTGCTGAGAGGAGCAAGTCACCTGAAGGATATTTGGTGGCAGAGGCTTCACTGCACACACAGAAAGAAGTAGAAAAAAGTAGAGTCAAATATAGACAGTATACTCCCCACCTCCCACTGTTACATTTGAGACGCATTGGCCCTATCACTAATGAGATTAATGATCTCAGGGTTGCCTGACTATGGTATACATGTTGTCCATCTAAAAGTGATACCCTTCAATAATAAAACTGCCAAATTTCCTAGAGGTTGATAAATGAAAACTGGATATTTATCTATAGAAGAAAAGTATTGAAGAACCATTTATTAATTCTCTTTTGGAATACACTGAATTTGTAGTCCATTTTACCTACCTATTTCACTTAGAGTGAAGTTCAGAGCAGCGGAGACTACAAATCCCAGTTTGTTTGATGCATTGACCCAAACAGAGTAATGAGACTGCAAGCCAAAGACAGGAAAAGTTGCCGAATCAGAGCCGGGAAAAGGGACAGGCCTCACTGTGCTGTCCTGACTTTCTGTGTTTACCCTGAAACCAAGTAAATAATACAATTGTTATTATTACAGGTATCAGCCAAATGTGTTTACTCTGAAAATACAATACATGGCTAAAAGTATGTGGACACCCTTTCAAATGAGCGGATTCAGCTACTTCAGCCTCACCCGATTGACAAAATCGAGCACACAGCCATGCAATCTTCATAGACAAACAATGAAAGTAGAACATCTTGTACCGAAGAGATCAGTGATTTTCAACGTGGCACTGTATGCAACCATTCCAACAAGCCAGTTCATCAATTTTCTGATCTGCTAGACCTGCCCAGTTCAGCTGAAAGTGCTTTATTGTGAAATGGAATTGTCTAGTAGCTTTTTTACACATGGTTTGAGCTTGCCCCCTTTGTTCCAGTGAAGAGAAATTTTAACACTACAGCATACAATGGCATTCTAGATGATTCTGTGCTTCCAACCTTGACGCAATAGTCAAAAGGAAGGTCCTTTCCTGTTCGTGGTGTTATTGCCCCCGTGCACAAAGCAAGGTCGACACTTGCAGACAGCCAAAGCCTCAACCTCATTGAACACCCTTGGGATGAACTGGATCACCGACTGCAAGCCAGGCCTAATCACCCAACATCAGTGTCCGACCTCACAAAAAGCTAAATGGAAAAAGGTTTCTGTAGCAAAGCTCCAAAATCTAGTGGAAAGCTTTTCCAGAAGAGTGGAGGCTATTATAGCAGCAAAAGAGGGGGACAAATTCCGTAATGCCCATGATTTTGGAATGAGATGTTCTCAGTGTGGCACTGCGACTGGCTTTTGAATAAATGCTAGTTTTAGTTACAACATGCATTACATTTTATTAAGGGGATCACCAGGCTACTCTGAGAAGGCGTCAGAAAATGATCCTCTTAGAAAAACCATACTACACTTAATACATACCATAAGTTTGATGTGGTTCCAATGTAGGTTTCCCTTCCTATTTTCCATGTGCATGTTACATTTCCAACTTCTCCGTTCTGGATGCATGATAAATTCTGGGGTATATCTGGTGGGTCTACAAGGCAAGCGGTGGTAATGTTTACAAATGACATCTAAAGGTTCATTTAAGTCCTGCATCCCCATTTTTTATTTAGTTATTCTATGCAACCTGTCAGTTCATGAAATGAATGGACAAATTGACAAGCTGACTAAATTCTGCTCGTTTCCAGTCAGATCAAGTAAGCAGCCAGCTTTGTCAAAGCCTTTTAATTAAGCATTAGCCAGTTCAGTTCATAGAGGCTTAAATAAAAGTTAAAGAGTGGTATAATGTTTATAATGGAGAAGTTTTTGACAGAGCAGCTGAAAACAACAGCAATCGGCAATGCTTCCGATATAAGATTAATAAGTAAGATCATGCTAAAGCATTATATTTCCCAGGATGCCTCTACAAACATATGGAATATAATACAGAGCACATGCACTTTGCTCAGGAAAAAAAATGCTGTCACTCCAACCTGTCAATATTTTTGGCCACCACTTTGGTTTTCACACCCCCAACCAGAACTCACACGTAACTAGTATACTGAGCTCCGTCATTGTATCTGTCTATAGTCTCCGTTAATAATGAAACTACATGTTTGTTTTTTAATGTAAAAAATATCCTGGGAAAAAAACTTCATAGATTTTTTAAGGATATTTGCAAGCAAATGAATTAAAAAGTATGAGTTGCAAGTAATAATAACGCTAACATGATTGACTTAAGCGAACTATACATTTAGCTAACTATACATTGGCGCACTGTAAATGGCTTACTTACACCCAGCGACAATGTCAAGTCCACATGGTTCTGAGCAGCATACACACTTACAAGTGTATGTTCTGTTCTCCGTTATTTTTGTGATGTTTACAAATAATGTAGAATTGTATTCTTGAGAGTCGTATATCTCTTTTTTATCAACGTGGATAGATGGTTTGCATCCTTTCTTAATGTCTTTGTAAAAGATACAGGATACTTTTAAGCTCGAACCCAGTTTGACGACTGGGCCATTGTCTGACAATGCAGAGCAATCTTTTCCTGCAAAATAAATGGAAAAATGCAAGTATTGCACGTAAGAAATAAACTACAATGAAATGGCCAATATAATTACTTTTTACCATTTCAAACTCAACATATTTATATTACATTTATTTTGAATGATTCATTATTGTAATTTATTTTGATTTATTTAATTTTAAGAATTATTGGGCTGTTGCTCAAAAAGTATGTAGTTGACGTTGTGCAGTTTTTGCTAGAAACGTTAAAAGGCGTGCTGGGAGGTCATTTGAGACTACGACAGGAATGAAGACAAACATACTCAATTATTTTCAAGTCTTTTTCTCAAGTATGATTTTATTCACTCCGTAACGAATCTTGTATTCGTGAGTGTCGTATATCTCCGTTTTATCTATGTGGATATATTTGCATCCTTTATTAATGTCGTGGTATGTTGTACTTTTACTTCTAAATAACGTAAGGTTAATTGCATAATTTGGGGAGAATCTGTTCGAACAGGCTAGAAAGGTATAATCGATTTTGTGATTTACCTGCGATTTCTCGTATGACACACAGTAGAGTGATCAAGGTAAGCCTTGACCAACCATCAGAAAGGCAACACATTGGTCCTCCTGGACAAACATATGCGATTATTAGCGTTAAATTACATTCGAAAGTATTTTCTCTTTTGTACTTTCCTTCGTCATTATTCATACACAGTAAATTGAAATACATTTCATTCCCATCGATCCCAACGAGACAATAGACTTAAAACAAGTTTACCGTCAGAATATACCCGTTTTGTACGGCGGAGTTCGGTCCAATTTGTGACTATCCTTGTCGAAGTGGCAGTATTTGTATGAAGGCACAGTGCCGTGAGTAGAGGTTTTGGTGTGAGCATGTTCTCTCTCTTTGGTTTTCAGATGTGGCGAATCGTGCACGCTAAAATGTGAGCATAAGTAAACTCATTTTTCAGTTCCCCTCTCTGACTGGATGTGCACCAATGGACACTAGTGCACTACTACAGTTCATTGTATTGATCTCAGGAGACTGCAACCATATGTGAGATAGTTAGAAAAGAAGCTCTTGTGTATTTTTTTCTTTTTGTCTTCTTTCAAAAAAATTTAAGCAATCTCAAAGTGTACAAAATATATCAATGATTGCCTTCTCCACAGTTCAGGTATAGACTTTCAGTTTAAATTGAAAGAAAAAAGAAGAAAAAGAAAACCCTTCTATCAGTTTTAAACCCACCTTCCTCTGTATCATAAAAGTCATTTGGAGCTTCAGGCATGTCTACAATGATACTTATTTCATGTTCAGATGGTAGGAGTAGCTACAATGTTTTGGGGGGAAAGTCAGTCTGGACACTAAATTTCTTTATATCCGCCAATTATCAAGGCGTTATTGCTAGATGAAATATACAAGTCTGGATATAGGAACAAAATTGATTGAATAAACGTGTGCTGTACATACACTGAGTGGTCACTTTATTAGCTACACCAACCCAACCCACAGAACAGCCTGAATTTGTCATGACATGGACTCAACAAAGTGTCGAGAGCATGCCACAGGAACAGCGGCCCTGGTCGGCTCTATTGCTTCCCATAGTTCTTGTCAAATTGGCTGGTGGTGTAGCTTTACTCCGAATGGCTTGTTCCATCACATCCCACGGATGCTCGATCGGATTGAGATCCGGTGACTGGTAAGATGAATTCACTGTCATGTTCCTTTCCTAGTCTTGTGGCATGGATAATCATGGATCATTTGACCGGAGCGGGACTCAGATAGGTCATCGGCTGCCATACCCCATCCAACTGTGCATACCGAAACGTCTCTTTCGGCACCACTTTTGGGTCTGTTATTTGACTGACTAAACCCCACCTGTTACTAAGTCATTGTTACTAAGCCAGCAGGGTTGCTTGTTCTGAAAGGAAAGGTATACCTAGGAAAGTGGCCACTCAGTGTATATATCAGAATCAATGGTAGCAAACAGTACAAGGAATTTTTCTGGTCATCCACATGTGTGCTATTAAAAACAAATTAAATGTAATATGCACTACTACTTCACATTATAAAAGCATAATATAATAATCGGACTTTGTGGGGCAGTACTACAGAAGAGGCACTAACCTCTACAAAATTTTTTTAGAACCCTAAGACCATACAATGGCTAAGACCATTCAGTTTTACCTAAACATTTGATATATTTGTCAGAAAATACAAATGTTGATAGAAAATGTAAATGTTATCTTCATTATCCACATTCATTCGAACAACGGCACATTGGATCAAGAGAAACTCGAGAGAAAAATATTCAGTGATAGAAAGTAAGACTTTCCCTCCCCTTACTTCCCTCTGGAAGGAAGTAAGAAGGGTTCTTCAGGGAGTTCGCAGGTGTTACCGCAAGGTATATTGTTAATACTCAAGACTCTGTTCTGACATTAGAAGCTCTGGCTCAATGAGTCATAAAAATGCTACTTCCGTCTGGTAGTCATCAGATATAGTGTGTGAAAGTTTGTTAGAAAGCAGATGAATACAAACAGTCTGGTATAGCATAAAAAAAATATTTTCTGTTACAAGAATAATTCGATTAATTAATGTTTATGGATTCTATTTTTAAAACTCCTTCACTGTTTTTTCTGACTGACACAAGACAATGAATCTTGCCTTACCAATATCTGTAAGCCCTATACATAATCATACTGCAAACTAACTGACATACATCAGCAGAGAAATTAATTTTATTTTCCAGTATTGTATAGCCATCCATGAACAGATGTCTAGTCTAGTCTCCCATAGAAACCTTGTGTATAGTGCTTATTGTGCAAGAGTGAAGAAGTGCAATAAACCATACATCACGTAGTTATGTATATCTAAACACAATGGGTCTCACAATTTAACCATACAAACCATTAACTCTTAGTTTTTAATGGTCTAATGCTAAAAATACCATTACAAAATCTTCCAACAATTCTTTCTGGAAGAACATATCTTTCCAATGTAAATTGACATATAATTGTCAGTATTGCCATCTCCTTCTGACTTTCATATCCATCAGCAGTTACTTGGCGCGCTGCGCAGGATAATTCCCTGAGGAAAATAAGAAGAGCACTTTGCTGGCCAAGGAGCAATAGCTTGTAGGCAACTGACCACATCATCAGGCTGTAATGTCAGCCCATGCTGCGAGTCTTCAGAGACAGGCCCAAGCGTCACCTGTCTCTCTTCCAATAACCCCCCCCCAGCCTGGGGGTTGTAGGAGGGGTTGATGCTGGCATTCAGACACGCGCCATATCTTTCCTGGCTCACATCCCAGAGCCAGTCTCTCAGAAATTCACACACCTCTGAGCCACTGGTTGTATCACAAGTGAAAGGCCCTTCCTCCTGTTCTGGGACCTCCTCTTCCAGAGCTGCAGGGGAGATCTGCGGCTTGTACCCATGACTCTCTATCAGAAGGACATTTGTTCCAGGCTCCACTGGTAATACGTTCCCTACTGCACTGTTGTTGGTGCTGTCAGGCAGGCAGCCCGGGGGGTAGTGGTTGGCCCCCTCTGATGCAGAAAGGACCTCTAATGGAGTGATTGGGGGGTCACAGGAAATGGAAATCCAGGAAGAACTGCAATCGCTGCTATCATTTTCCTGTGGGGGAAGTAAACAGAGACACGTTGTACAGGTCAAAGCATCACAAAATTGATTTCGGACAAGGATTTTCCAAAAATTATTATCTTGCTGTTACACGATAGTTGTTTTAAATCTCATGTGTTCTTTGTCATAGCTATTAAAAGTAAATTCCAATAAGACCGAGGATGTTTTTTTCTGTGAATATTCTTTAGAAATTTGTAGTGGCTTGAAAATGCCTGCACTTTCCTGCACCTGTTTGATTACCTGTAGGAGCTTGGTGGCAGTGCTGTTTTCCACTTTGGGAAAATTTTCAAATAGCCACTGAGGTCCCAAAGTAATGCATGCATTTCTTATCCTGTATGGAGACATTTTAAACCATTCATAATAATAAGTTTGTGTATTTTCAAATAACAATGGAGCATATTTAACACAAGCAAATGGCTGAGGGGGGAAAGAAAAAGTGAGATTTCTGGCAGATATACTGCATTTGTAAATATGAGGAATACATCACATCCTTTACAAGAAAACTGAATCATATTCCTTGATAATCATAACTCCCTAAGCAAGTTGATTATGGGTGGTGAGATCTTGTCATTGATTTTGTGGTGAGAATTCGAGCGGCAACATGCTATTTAATAATATAAATCATTAGCAATCTGTGAGAGGAATTACGCAACATCGTCATCAGATTCGATCGTTTTCACCTGCAACAGCATTATGAGAGTCGTACTGAAGTTGCATCCTGCACACATTGACGTGCAAAATAGCTCAACAATCTCAATGTCACGCCCAAAATCGTATCCACCCTCCACACCAAAACCAGTTGATTTTAGTCTATTTAATTAGCAATCTGGATGGAACTACAAAGTAATGCATTGCCATCGGACTAAAATTGGAACACTTGCATCCAGATGTTATTGCTAGCTTTGTCATGAAAATAGTACCTGAAGTATTTAACCATTGAGCCCGGCCATTATATCACAAATACAGCGGTTGCATCAGAATGCATCGGATTGAAGAACAAGTCTTGCTGCTGGTTACCTTTTTCGGATACAACTCCAACACACCAAGTTTACCACAACTACTGCAGGGATGATCACTGCAAGAAATATCCCAGAACTGAACACACCGCCTAGAGGAGAGAGTTCAGGGTATAGATCAGCCAAATACCAATAATTCATCGACAATCCCTTACTAGGGGCCAGTGTGGTTTCTCTCTAGACACTGATATTATTCTATGTCTAATGTTGGTTGATTGACTGTTCTGTTAAGCATGTTATTGGTCTCTGTGTTGGCATCATCAGATTTATTCACATTGAACAGCACACTTTATTAGTATTGTTTAATGTTCCCGCAGCTCTGGCCATCAGATTATACATTTTGACATGAGGGCATGACATTCGCTTATCATGAGGGCAAAGTCTGTTTCTAATGACTTACATTAGATTCTGCCTAAAGTGGGACAGCCTGCTGCTTTTTTCTTAGAGGTGTAGTTGAGGTGAAACAGGAGCACTAGAGCACTAGAGCCTAGTTGAGCAAACCCCTCAGACTTCTGATGTTCCCTCCTGGGCCAGGGACAGACTAGAAAATACAGAGTGGGTGTGGGACTGCAGCTGACCTTCTGGAGAGCACTGGAGTAGAATTTTGGCCTCCACAACCGGGCCTTCTCCGGCGGAGTTGGAGGCCGAGATGCAAACATCGAAGATGTTCTTCAGGTCGTCCAGCCACATTTGTCTGGACCCAGAGACCGCCACAGTTACTGACAGGACAAAGACAAAAGTGACAAAGGGACAAAGGTAACAGTATTTTTTTACTTACTTTCTTTGATATTATTTTAAAAGAAAACATACTCATCCAGTTAACACCGTGGTCATTTATTCCTTTATATCTTTTATATTCATTTATAAGACATCACTTTTTTCACATTAGTTATTTGGTCATTAGGTCATGTGAATGAGCAGTACCCTTTAGGTATTTATAAAATAACTGCAATGGTTCTACAAACCCACAGGCATGTCTGCTTCAAATATAACCCTTGCTTATTAAACCTGACAGACGTTATAATTATATATATATAAAACATTGACACAATTTGACTGGCAGTTGAAAATTTCTAAGCATGTTACATGAGAAGAAGCCAGTTTAAATGAGATCTGTAACATTACTGTAAGGGTGTGTTCGGTTAAAAGCAGCTTAGCTGTTCATTTCTGACATGTCGCAGCCTGTAGCCACACTTTCTGCTACTGCTTTTCCCTTCCGGTTGTGTTCAGAGAAAAAAAAGTTAATTATAGAATGTCTCACTAGCAATGGCCCTGCTCTCACTTCTGTTTCGAAGTACTTCTTCTAATTATTGCACGAATGCAAATTTAATTGCATGCATTTACATTTTTAAAAATCCCCATCAAATAAAGAATTAATTTGACCCATTTTACCCACTTTAAAGCAAACAATGTTTGCATTTTGTTACTGCTGAATGCCCGTGATGTTGAAGAGTGCTCTGCAGCCAACAAGCCAACAAAATGGAGTAAGAAATTCTTAAGGTTTAAAAAACCACCACTACTACTGCTAATGATAATAAAGCATTAGGGCATTCAGTAACTCAGACTCAAGTTTATGAACTCAGAAGTTTATGAACCTGTCGTAATTTTGCAACGTGACAACGGTACCTCTCCATAAAGTGCTAGGGGCTCTACGCCACACACATTCACTCAGAGGGAGAGCCACCTAGCGACATAACATCCTTTTTTCATTTTTAACCTTGATGATTCATATCAGAAGGGGAACTCGGTTCCTGGAACTTGCAATTGACACTTTCAGTAAACGGTGGGACGACCCGTGCACTTGCAGTATGCATTGCCAGGCACAATCCCGGAGGATTCGATGTGGCAGAAGAATGCCATGCACACACACACAAGCACACACTAAAATAAGGCCTCGGGTGCTCTCACATTTTTGGAGATGGTGTACGGAGTTGCACTTTCGTACATATATGGTGTACTTTGTGATGAAGCCCCTCTGCTGATCCAGTGGCAGCTCTTCCCACTGAATCCTTATGCGCGTCTTCTCAGTTCTTAACACTGATACCTTGGGTCCAGAAAGTGGAACTGAAATCAATATTAAGAGTTTAGAAGCTGTTTAAAAACGGGTAAAATGCCATGGCTCAAAATGAATTGCGTTTTATGGCTCCTGCCATAATGCTAATACGTACTTGTGATCGTTGCATTTACCTTTTTCTTTAGAATACACTTGGCTGGAAGCAGGTTCAGAGTACCCGCTTAAGAAGACTGCAAACAAGGAGATATTGAACCGGATCCCTGGCTCCAAACCTGGAATATCCATAAAGCTGTTTTATGTGTTTTATTCATTTCACCCGTGGCTTGTTATGAAGCGCAACTTTAAACACATTTTTCATTATGTTGCCATTTTATAAAAATCTGCATAATTTTCTGCAATTTACACATATTAAACACATATCCATTTATTTATTTATTTCATTTGCATGACCGCACCATAAGGAATTCAGGTGCAAACATTAACATGTCAATTTTTCTACTTTTTCTGCATATATAACCTACCTACATGTCTACATTAGAAGCATAGTTGAAATCATGTGTTTGGACTTCCCAAGGACAAGCTTTACATCTACAGAATCAGGTCTTCACCTTCGACATATGTGTTGTTCTGTTCCGCAGGAAGGCGCTTCCACCGTACGTCTGTCGCGTTGCTCTGCCATTGGACTATGTAGCACTCCACCGATTCTGCCTGATGGGCGTACTTGTCCCAGGTCAGGAACGCGCCATCTTCACCTGCAGAAGCCAGGAGACGCACTCGAGGCGCTGGCAGGCCTGAAAAGAATTGATGGCGCCATTCTTGCTGTTACTCTGTCTTCGCTGCTCCATCTGAGGGGCTGTTATCATTACATTACATTGCAAATTACTTTAAACACTATCCCCATTTAATATCAGTCCACAAAGCACAATGGAAAAATAACGAAACTGTTGCCTGCTGGGAGTAAGATCACCATCATCCTCTTTAGATAATTATTTTCTTCACCACGGTTATGTGTAGAGTGGGTTTGGTCTGCTTGTTGCTAAAATACCCACCTGCAGGCATGATTGTGAGACTTGCTGGGGGTGAATTTCCCACGGGTGTGACTGTGCTAACAAGGGCAGTCTTCACTCCGTGTGAAAGCCAGAGGGTGCATTGCTTGACGTCAGCGGCACAGGTGACTATCTGCTTCTGACCGTGCTCCTCATAAATAATCTCATAGTTTATAATTGTTCCTTGGTAATCTTCAAGGGTGAAAGGCTGTACAACAGAAAACAGGCCCGTCAGATAGATATGATGAGTATGCAGGTTAATTCACTAAAGTGCCAAAGCACAAAAGAATATAGTTGCGACAAGTAACAAACAATGGACATCATTCGAGCTTTAAAAGTTACAACCTCTGAAAGTTGCAGTTTTCTCCTATCCAAACAACCTTGGCTGGAGGGGAAACAATCCAACAATTTACACCAGAGGACAAAGCATAGCAATGCCCTTATGTAGTGCAAGTACATTCTTTTGTAGTGATAATCAGAATATTTTTAAAATGAACGGCAGTTCATTTCTGAACTATTTCTATTTTCATTGTAATTTTTGTTATTTACGGTAGAGGGCACTAGATTATTTAGTTCTTTACTCGACTTGTTTGTCGTCACTACGATCTTGCGGTCACAGACTCAAACGAACTGAGCACGTGGTATTACAAGCTCTGCAGCTTTTAATGTCTGAAACTGAATTGCGGGGTACGATGTCTTGAGTCTCCAGTCATAACCTTGGTGTTGTGAACACTACAGATGCCAATCACGAAAGCTGGAAAGTAAAGTCTGGTATGATGTTTCAAAGAGGTTCAGGAAGTCTGAGAAGATGTTTCACAGGTGAGTAGGAATCTGAAAAGTCTTAAAGCGAATACCTTCCACAGTACAGTCACAGTTTGTGTTCCGTACTCTGAAGTGTTTCTTGATATGAGCCACACATCCAGTTTTTTAGAAGGTGCTGAACAAAGAAAACAGAAAGATAATGAAAATACAAACGAAACGTAAATAAATACTTATTATATATCTCATGTATTTGTAATTACATCAATTAGAAGATGTCAACTTCAAAAATCAGTCAGACACATAAAAATAGACTGTACCTTTTCCTGGACTTTTTTTATATACAGATGAGCTCCACATGCTGCATTTGGACCTTTCATTTACAGTGCAAACCTGCATCTGAAACTCATACTGTGTAAAGGGTTCGAGGTTTTCCAGCATCACCACCCCTCGACTGGACTCAGTCAGATCTTTCTCCACCTATAGAAATATCATCCCATCCATCTCAAATGAACTCAAATGACTTGCTTGCTCATGGAAATAGACATACAATTATTTATAGGTTATACCCCAGTTCAGTTGTAATCAATTTCCATAGAATAGTTTGACATTTATTGTCCTGTACGCTGGCTTTTTTCCTAACTGGGTGGTAAATCTTAACGAGTTATCAATTATGAAACTCCCATCAAATCCTTACCCAGAAAGTGCCAGCTCTGGTTTCTCTGAGTCTCACTTTAGTCCTCAATGTTTCAGATGATTCAAACAATTCCCAATGCAAGGTGGCAGACTGGAAACTATTGCCAAACGTTACGTTGGTAATTTTAGGGGCATTGGGTATTACTGTAATAAAAAAATTAATTAAAAAAAACATAGAGGTTCAATGATTGAACAACACAGGCTTTGTTCAAGGAGGAGAGGAGATACATTGAACTCACCTATGTCCTTCATAGACAGTGGAAAATGATCTGAGACAGACTCTCCAAGGTCATTTTTTGCTCTAACACTCGCTGTGCAAACTCCATTCACATCAAGTATATACCAAGGTACGAGGAGCTGGTCCTCTTTTGGGCCCAGGAGATGAACAAACTGGGTTCCGTTTTTGCTGTTGGTGAAAGATTACTATATTTGCATATTTTCTCAAAAGCCCAATTGTAAAAAGGGAACTTTTAGCTGGAATTAGAAACAAGCTTACTATTCAAAGGTCACAGTGTAATTTGTAGGTATATGAGTTTCTTTTCCTTTCTCCCAAGTGCAGTTGACATTGTTTGAATCCCTTGGGGCAAGGCATCTGAATTTGGTGGGCTTATCCGGGGGATCTATGGAAACAGGCCATTTGACTACATGTCCTGCAGTGACATAAGTAGTGCTTTGTAAGAAAGGTATGCTATAAATCTTGTAAAAATTGCTTAATTCAACAATGCTGGTCAATGTTTGAGAACTTCGGTTAGACGTACAACCCGATTGGATGTTTTTCCCACAGACGATCTGCTCATCTCCACGCCAGTTTACTTTGCATATCAACTGTGACTTTGGCACGCTGACGTAAGCCAGATTCAGCCTCACTGTGGAGCAGTTGAGCACCTGCAAGGGCTTTTGGATTTGCTGGTTGAGGTATATGGATAAGAACTGGCCACAGTGCTCCTTGTATGAGCGACAAAGCACAGTTAGGTTAGATCCCATGAGAACAACAGGGTCAGCATTCACATGGAGAACTCCTTTACACAGGATCCTGATGCCACCTGTGTGGAGAGTAAATCTTTTAGAAAGCACTCATAAAAAAAGAGACAGTACAATTGGTTTAAAACATTTTGTCCTGTAATTATCAAGACATGTTCGGTACTTAATTAGTTTAACAATATTGCCAAATGATATTGCTTTGTTAAAATTTGTGCATAGGAATTGTGAATACGTTAAAAAACATTAAAATAACATGTACACTGCATGGCCAAAAGTATGTGGAGATTTGCTCATTGAACTCATTCCAAAATCATGGTCATTAAAATGGAATTGGTCCCCCCTCCACTCTTCTGGGAAGGCTTTCCACTAGATGTTGGAACTTTGCTGCGGGAACCTGTTTCCATTTAGCTAAAAGAGCATTAGTGAGGTCGGGCACTGATGTTGGCCGATACGGCCTGGCTCGCAGTCCGCGTTCCAATTCATCACAAAAGTGTTCAATGAGGTTGAGGCACTGTGCAGGCGAGTCAAGTTCTTCCACACCAATCTCAACAAACCATTTCTTAATGGACCTCTCTGTGCACGGGGTGCACTGTCATGCTAACAATGACAACAGGAACACGAATGACAATAGGACAATAGGACTTTCCCAAAACTATTGCATCAAGGTTGAAAGCACAGAATCATCTAGAATGCCACTGTATGCTGTAGCGTCAAGATTTCCTTTCAATGGAACTAAGGGGCCTAGCTCAAACCATGAAAAATTCCTAGACTTTTCCATTTCACAATAAAAGTACTGACGATGTCTCATTGAAGGTCACTGAGCACTTCAGTACAGGAAATATACTGAAGTGCTCAGTGACCTACTTCCAACTTTGTCTATAGCTATATCACTTGTCAGCAACGGTGTGACTGAAATGGCCGAATTCACTAATATGAAGGGGTGTCCACATGCTTTTGGTCATGTAGTG
>JAOYSI010002341.1:0-16143 GCA_025775065.1 Hiodon alosoides
CTGTTGTGGTAACCCCGCCTCGAAGTCTTATAGTTAAAGATTACACAAACTTAGGAAAAAAATGTTTCTCTCTCTCTCTCTCTCTCTCTCTCTCTCTCTCTCTCTCTCTCTCTCTCTCTCTCTCTCACAAACCTTTAAGATATTCCAGTCAATTGTCTTCTTTTAACAGCCACAGCCAGTTTCAATGGCTTAATTATCCTTACTTGCAAAGTATATGTTATCAATGTTATTAATTTGTTTGTTCCACACTCATGTGCCCGAACCATCCCTGGTTTAGTATAAAGGGGAATTTAGAGTCTGCTATGGTGTCCTTTTGGCATGTAAGTGAACCTAACCTTCAATGGGGATCGACTCGTTAAAAACGCCATCATATTTCTCTGGAAAGAACAAAACTACCATACTTTAGACTCAATGCACTTTCCTACAGACAAAGCACATGTTTGTATCCATCCATCCTCTTTATTCAAAATTCAGAGTTATTTGGACTATATGATGGAAATGATGTATACTACATGACATGAATGATGGAACAAGGGCTGGGATAGTGGTAATGGGTAGAGGAGCTATTTTCACCCAGAACTGTTCAGACTAAACTTGCTTGTCCGTACTGTACGCGTGCACGTACGGACGGATGTAGCATGTGTCGTGCCGGTTTACGAGGCCCGAGCCCCAACCTGCACACCAGTGAGCAATCCAAGCCCCTATAGGAGAAACACGGGGGGAGGGCTCTCCTCGCCGTGTGACCAATCGCTGTGTCCAGCCAGCAGGGGACGAAGAGCACGGCGCAGGGTTCCCGTGCACAGAAAAGCTCCCTCCGCTTGACACACCCTACGGTGCCGGTAAAAATAAACATACGTTGTGGCTCCAGTTGCCTTGTACTTTTATTTTACTATACTTGATGGGCCCTGTATTAAATGCTGGAATTTAGGCAGGCTGGGAATGAACACCCTTGAGAGCAGAGGAAGAGTATAACAGTGTTTTGACAGCTGTTAGGCGGATGAATGCATTACATGTACCTGGAAGCTCTTTCATTCTGATGAAACTGCAGGAGATCAATTAAATAAGAAAACCTCGGTATTTCTGCTTTACTAAACAAAATGAGCTTTGTTAAACCTCAGTTCTCTATGCAGTCTTACACATAAAATCCTTACAAGTAGTACTCCTGGCTGCCCTTATAAAGCCACAATCAAAAAGCTTGACCAAGGAAGAGACCCTTGTCTTGTCGATTGATGTGCTCAGCAAGCATTGTAATCAAGTTTCAAGATTTTGTTGGGACAATGAACATAGTTCAGTTATACACACCTTCGACCAGATTTTCTAGAATTCTTTTAGCGTTGATTGGTGAACAGTAATTCCTTTCCAACTCTGCCTTGTCTACAAACCATATTATAACTGATCCCTATACCCAAGACACGTGCTATGCAATGTCTTGTAGATTTCCTTCTTCTCCCAAAGCTTTGTGTGAACCTGACTGATACTTTTTTGCAATCGCAAACCCAGATTGCGTTTCATTTACAGCCGTCTACATGGCCCCAAACCCTTATTCTTTTTAATTAATTTTCCTAAACAGCTTGTTCTGGTGAGGGTCATGTTGGCGGCAGGGCCAGCAGTTTCGAACCAGACTTTCCCTTCTCCGGCAACAGTTTCGAGCTCCCAGGTTGGAGATATACTCCCTCTACCGTATCTTGCTTCGGTCCCGCGGTCTCCACCGTGGTGGACGTGCCTGGTATAACTCCAGGGAAAGTTGACCAGGGGCGCCCTTATCAGGAACACAAAATAACCTCAGCGAGCTCCTCCCATTGACTGTTCTTTTTCTTTAGATGTTTTTCTGATCCATAGCCAATGTTGAATGGATTATTCTGAAATAACTTCCTCGGTTAAAGAATATTTTTTTGTAATCGAATTGATCTTAACGGGGCACCTAATTATTATCTGTCGCGACGATGAGAGGCATTTTCAAGTTTGCGGAAATTAACGGATTGAATCGCTTGCGGCTGAAAAAAAAGTTAGTAGTGAAAGACCACTCAGTGTCATTGCCAGAATCATGACAGCTACTACAGAAGAGGTGAAGATATCAGACTAATGACTTGCAGGTGGTCGGTTCAAAACTAAGAAGGGATACTGCTATTGCCGTACTGAGATAGTAATGAGAATTTCTAAAGTAAATAGAAAGCTGTAGTAAATGTGCGTAAATCTGTAAAATTATTATTTGCTCTTGATTAGAATGCTAAGCAGATGATAATGTGGATGAAACAGCATGCACAGGTAACATTTGGAATGGAAACAATAAAAATCACAACAATAGTAATAAGAAGTTATGCATACCCTGTATGAATCAGATACTACAAAGCATTCAGGCAGCCCGGGACCTCTGGAGGGGTCTTCATTCACCAGAAAAGTTTCGGTTGCCTGAAACGCAACATAACAGTCACTCACCGTGGCATCTCGTTCGGAAGGACAATTTCTCTCGCCAGAGCAGCAGTAGGTGCTGCATGTCGAAAGGGAACAGTCAGCTGCTTACACAAAGGCCCTCCGTAAATATGCATTTGAGGGATTTTATTTCCTGCTTGGTCACAAGCAGACAGAACATGCAAAATAATGATTTAAAGCCCAATGATAAGTACAGAAGATGTCACTTATTAGCAATCCTGATTATAACAATTCCCGGTTACTATCAGCATTTTAGGGGGAACCAATCCAGTCCATATAATTTTTAATGCTATTGAATTGAGCATGAATTGAGCTATTGAAATTGAGCTATTAAAAACAACAGCATTGTTTTAAAAAAATAAAATAAAAAAGAAATTATAAAAAAAATAATAATAATTAGAACATTGGATAGAAAATGTTAATTGATTTGTTCAATTTAAGTAGTTTAAAAATAAAACAATATTAGACTACTGTAAAAAATTGAACCATTAGAGTTTACAATGGTATCTCCTTGTGCAGTGTTTTACAACGTCTATCACTCAGCTGTGTTCATTTAAAACACGTATTTCAGTAAAACACGCCTTCTAAATGTACAGAGTAAATAGTATATATACTACGTATAAACACATCTAAAATTAAAGGGAAACTAGCTTTCCAGTTATTAACAGCTTGTTTATTATCAACTCTTGCCAAGGGTTACGTTTTAATATATCATATTTAGCTCCACGTAATCACACAGGTTTCTTTTATCAGTCCTGAAAGGTACCCTTTTAGGAGTCGTCTCCATTCAAAACAGTTCATTTGTATGCCGAGAAACACACACGAAAGGCCTTGAGCAGTGAATAAGCAACCATTCCAGTTCTGCTGTCGATTGGATCAAACTAACTCCCACTATTTAGCTGAAAGGAAATCCTAAATCCCAGAGCAACAGAATCCTGTGAAATCCCATTTCGTTTCACAACTCTCAGGACATAAACACACAGGCCATGCCAACGCTAAACGAATTCAACCCTCGCTTTAAAAACCTACCTTATGTAGCTTGGGCTGTTGTTCTACACAAACACGCACACACACACACACACAAACCCACAAGTGTGCGCTAACGCAACCTCCCCCCACATGCACACACACTATATGCACATATTGACATTTAAGCATGCACACACTAGCCACAAACCTACACAACACACACACACACACACACACACACACACAAAGACACGGAACCATAATAAGTCCCAGACGTTGGCGAACCACATTGCCCAGAGTTGTGGTGAGAACACAGGCTATTCATATCACTTGCAATGAGAGGTTTGTACTCAGGCCTTCTACCTTTTTTTTGGAAGGTTCTCATTTGGGTTTTATAATGATCTTTATATGCTGGCGCACACACATACGCGCTCACATTTTCCGCGCACCTGCATGGACACCTTTATTAGCCTACCCTTAAAAGAAGCTCATAGCCTAGGCCATACCTATTATGGCTGGTATTTGCTCCGCTACCCAATCGATTTTGGTTCTGCCGCAGTGATGTCAGACTACATTCAGAGACAAAATGGTACGGACAGACAGATGAATCCGGAGACAGAGGTTACGGTCCGTAAAAGTTCGGGTCTCAGCTTACTCAAGGAACTCGCATATTTCGGGCAGGGCCACTTTATGCTAAAATGTACATGATATACTATGCATGCATTGTTTTGTTGACTAATTCTACTCTTTTTGATTTATTCTTATAATTAACGTAGCAGAAAAGGTCATACTTACATAGACTTTTATCATTGAGATTTAAGAGCAAACCACATTGCATTTGGTTTGCATTGCTCCTACAAGTTATATTTTTCCCTTCCTACTGTGCAGGCCGATACATTCTGACCGCAGCACATTCTGTCCTCACCCCTGTTTGTCATCACTATCTTATATATTATACATTATATATATCTTATATATTGCTGAGAATGGGGATAACTATATATTGTGTCCTCTTCCATACAGAACATATGCCCCATCCATATGGCTGGCCCAGAGCAAAACATCTTCAGGCTACCCTTTATTAACATTTTACAGAGAAATGAAACAATTGTTTGAATGCCGAGAATTTAGTTGGTGACCCGTTTACAGTGCATGTTAATAACATCTAATCTAAAGAACAGGACCGTTCTCCGTCCAACGACAATTCATTTTTGGTTGTAATCCTCGAATGCTGTCTAGGTGCAAACAGCCCTTTTGATTACAGATGATTCTCGAACGGTTGAAACCAGGAGGTAATTTGGTGTGTGTTATGTGGCACTGAACCAATATGTGCACATGCACACACACGTAGACACACACTCACAGACACACACACACATGCACTGTTTTCTCTTCGGTTTCAAAAACCTGGTCTTTCTGGCCAAATAACAAAGAGCATTGTTTATTCTGTTTGTTTTGATTTTTTTACCCCTAGACAATACTTGTACTATTGCTCATATTTATGTCTATTTATGTGACTGAAAATGTATTGCCATACAACAGATAAACCACCCTGCATGAGATGGCAACCACATCAATGAGAAAGGAGAAACTTGTTTGTTAAAATGTGAAGAAAAGAAACATATATATCAAAGGGGAAATTTAGACCGTGTGAGTCAATGCCAAAACCACCTAAGGGATGAATGTTGAAATGATGCGATTTTTCACACTGGCATCGGAGGGAGAGAGGGAGATTGAACAAGGGGGAGAAAATAGATTATACGGCCCTATTAGAGGTGAGTACAGAACTACGGAATGGTAGTTTTTGCATTGCAATTTTAGTGGGACATTAAATACCTGGCTTCAGCACAGAATATTCGAGAGAGCTCAGTTCTGGATACTGTGTTTTAATGCTGGATTGTATTTCTTCCTTTTGTTTTTGTTTTTGCCCAATCGTGTCTCTCACATACCGCTTGTCACTGATACGTGTAATAGTGGCAGGCTGCCCTGCTGTAAAACAGTACAGGATAGGATAAGAAAAGCGCAGGATCGCTCAGGCGCTCCCAACGCCTGCTGCAAGGTTCTTCTGAATGAGATAAAAGTTGGACTGTAGCAGAGGGTAGTAAACCCACTACGAGCAGGCCCCTGCTCGAGGCTGTCTTGCAGTGTGAAAACTGTCCTGCAGGTTCTGCACCTGACTGGCAGCTGCCCCAGCTGAACAGTCCAAGAGCTGGGGAGATGGATTCACCACGAACCCACCTGCTTTTGGTGAGAGACACAAACCTAACACAAAGGCAACAAGTGATGTATTTACGGCCGAACGGTTGCTATATATAGTTTACTTTCTGCCTTTCTTTCAAACCCCCCCCCCACCCCCCGATCTCCTAGTAGGGGTTTACTATCCCACTGGTGGCCATGAAGCATTATTTATTACAAATTTAAGTTTTAACAAAAGTTTAGTACTCAAAAAAATATCTTTTAAATATTGGAATCATCATGTTATATGTTTCTGCTCTTCATCAGTAAATATACCTACTGAATGCCAATTTTTACATCAGTAACACACACACCCATACACAAACATCTCAAACAGACAGAAATATGAACAGCCTGTACAAGACATAAATTCAGAGTTCTCTTTCTCTTTAGTCTGGTTGTTGTATCTGTTGGCACTTTTTAGATGAATTCCAATTGCTATAAATAGCTAAATAATGTAAATGGTTCCAAAATACTTGATTGCGTCAATGGTATGTTTCCCACTTACAACCCATCCTGCTGTGTGAATCTTTTTTAGTGATATTACAAATCGTTTGTTCTCCCGAAGTTAAAATACAAAATTATTTTTGCGAATCACATTCAGGAAGGCAACATTATTTTATACATTATTTAACCATCACTGCACGATGACAGACATGCAAAGTACATGTAAACACTAGCCCAATAATAGCACTTTCTCGACTAGCGCTAGAGCTATTTGCTCAAGAGGCTCATCCTCGTCGTCTCTGACAATGTGGGAGTAGATTGATGTGGATGTCAGGGTGGCTGTCTGAGAACAGTGGAAAGTAAGTAAAGTGTAAGATAGATAAAGTGGGAGATTGCACCACCACTGCCCTCCGGAACTGCACTCGGAACCGCCGTTCCAAAGTTTTGTTTTGCCAGGTTGCCGCCGCTCTTTAAATGCACGCTGACTCCTCCACTGTTTGGGGTACAGTCATTTACAACCGTGACCACTCGCAAGCACCAAAAACCGCAGCAACGTTCTTTGTTATTTTGAACTGTGCAGGGCACACAGCAGAGAAATCAGCGAGGGCCCGAGGTAGCACACAGACTGTAGCGACATGATTTGAGAGAGGGCTAAAAGGGTAAACCAATTAGAGTTCCAGTTCTTCAACATGAAAACATGCTCTCAGAAAAAGTACCAAAACCTTTGTCTGAACTGAACTGAACTGAACTGAACTAGCTAAATAAACGAAAGACAATTTAGACGTCCTTCAGCTGTTATCAGCCCTATTCCACCATCGATTAATGGGATGACCATTCATTCTTTAGTCTCATGCGGTCAGCATGAAAGCACCAGTGAGACTCTTGTCAGTCCCTGGACAATATCTGAATGCCTCACCTGACCTGAAATGTGGGCCATTGCATAGATCAAAATACTAACTTGAAGGGTCGGATGGACACTGCAAGACCCATTAAAGCTGTGGACAAGTTCACAAATCTGCATAAAATCAGTATAAAACCTTGTATAATACAAACCACGTATGTGAGAAATTAGTTCTGCATGCACTCACCCGGCCTTAACTTATTTCAGATTCAGTCTAAAAGAGCCTACCAACAGAGACTGTCAGTCACTAGGATTAAGTCCAACCTCAAACGGCAGTCATGATTTTTTTTTAGATTCACTTTAAAGGGGGAAGTTGAGGATCAACACAGAGATATTCCAATTTTTTTTTTTTGCTCTTGTAAAATTAGTTGTAGTAGTAGCAGCAGAAGTACTATTGGGAGTAGTAGTAGTAACAGTTCAATGGGTGCATGCTGTGAAGAGCAAAAACGCTGCAGTGCTGTCAGAACAGCACAGACTTGTCACCTCCTCCTCTTGCCCCAACTGCTGTGGTTAATGGCTATAGTGTCATCAGATACGCAATGTGAATACTTATTGATGAGGTGGTTGCTGACAATCTTGTGGTTTACTGAAGAAACATTTAAACAATCAATGCAGCAACGGCTTAATCAAATATTACAGAATCCGTTACAGAATACTGAACGCTGTAGTACTTTACGTATATATGTGTATATTACAGGTACTCACAAAAAGTAGTACCAGAAAATTCTCAATAGAATCGCTTCCTACAAATTATGTTTAAAAAACAAACAAACAAACAAACAAACACACACGTTATCTTCGTATTTGTCATGTTGTGTCATATTACACGATGGAGGGGGGGGGGGGGGGGGAGTAAAATAATATATTTCACGGGTAATTCAAATTAAACAATTACGCTCGTTTCTTTATGTTTGGCCATGTGCTGTACGTGAGTGTAAACATACCTAAATCGAGCCAATAATCAAATTAGACACCGCGTCGGAACAAACCACCACTTACACTGAGTAACACAAATTAATGTTTTTGTTTGATTAAAGATTTATAGATATATAAGTATTTGCAGGCATTTCCTGATTCCTGATAACCAATGCATTCTTGACGCAACTACTGTAATAACAATAATACTATTACTACTACTACTACTACTACTACTACTACTAATAATAATAATAATAATAATAATAATGATAACAATAATAATAATAATAAACTTGTATAATATTATTATGAACTATATTTCTGTTGAGAGTTTTAAAATGCTGAATCGCTATTTTACATATAACTGTTAAAGACTGGCTGAGTATACTCTACACAATGTATTGCCGAGACGATTTGAAAAAATCATCTTGGCAAGCGCAAAGTGCTTTTGAGAAAAATTATAGATGTGGATTGAAAGGGCATTTTGATGGAAGTGGTATTGAGATGGACATTTCTACAATGTCCGGGGCCTTATTCGACGGCTGTTAAACCTACAATGCTTGTTTTGTAATCAAACGTGACTGTAATTGCAAATATTAGAACCATATAGTATACACTTCGACGTGGTAAAGAACAAGAAAATGCATAAAAGCACGCACGAGAACACGCGCGCGCACACAAACACACACACACACACACACACACACACACACACACACACACACACTCTCTTATGCAAAAAAGCAACAGACATGGAAGCAGAGGCTGATTTACATAATATTATTTTAAATTAGGCCTGATTTAGATAGTTATATTTCGTAAATACTGTGAAACTTGGTGCCAGACTTCTGATAATCTGATAATAATAAGGAACGTTTTCTTAGTGTTTTGTTTTCTAATTTAAACACAAAATTACTTCTTGACGGCCTTCCGAAAGAATAAAAAGAGCAATTATTGATTTACACATCACGTACCATTATGGTGCAGGGAATTTTGCCAACAGTTTCAAAGACCCATTTTCCTTTAAAAAAAGTTCAGCTTCCAAAAAACTCTGAGTGAGAGAGAGGACTTGAGAGCGCAACTCGGTTTTTTCGGTGATACCGGAAGCAAAAAAAGAACCTTAAAACAAGACGGAGTGTGGCCCAGCGAACATTCTTTTAAAAAGTCTTCTCGTCCGTGGAAGGAAAGGAGCGAAGGATTATCCGAGTCCTCTGCTTTTTGGCGTCATTCGGAATGTTTCTGTCCACTTTTAACGTGACGGACTTCCATGTCAAACAAGCGTCGGCTTCGGAATTCCCGGAGACCAGCAATTGCAGTCCGTCTCAAAGCGCCGCTCACAGTCCACCGAATCCCTTTGCGGAGCTGCAGTTCAAATGAATCCTTGCGCGATGACTGTGGCCCGACAACGACAACATAAAAAATGTCAAATCAGGGCGAGTGTTGAATGAAATAGACTGACAGTAAGTTTCTCTGTATGTATATACGCTTTCAATTCAGCTGTTGCTCTTTCTCAGAATTTAAGACTGGATAGCCGCTCTCTCTCCCTCCCCCTCTACTTCGCTCGCGCTCTCTTCTGTTCCCCTCCTCTCCTCCTGTATCAAAAAGTGGAACCCCTTCGGTCTTTCTCCACCTCCTCCTCCAAACTAAGAGACGAAATACATTCTCAAGACAGTTTCAATGATTATTATAGACTACAAATATTAAAGCGGAAAGCGACAGATTGAGAAACGAAGTATGCAATCTGTAGTCTGTGGAAACGAAGCTTTGCAAAATGTACATATACAAAATGTCTGAATATATGTCCAACATAAATAGTATAATGTGACAATGGTAGTCGTGAATAAATAGAAAGACGCAGTGTCGGCCCGTAGCTCACCGAGCCGATAGCTTTCGTGGAAGCAGAGAGATAGTGAATTATTAATGCCGAGAGCGGTTCGCAGTCTGTTCAGCTAGTGGCCAGGGTGGCAGCTGTGGGTTTAGCAGAATTATACGGGCTCTGAGTAAATCATGAGCGGCGGGGATTACCGCTCGCAGGCGACTGTGTATCGGCTGCAGAACGGATAAAGGGCATGGGAAAGAGAGGGGGAGATGGACGAGATAAAGTAAAAGTATAACACGCAACAGTAAAATATCGGAGGACATTAAGACTTTTCGTTACAATTTTATTACAATGAGGATAAGAAATAATTGCACAATGTATGAGGGTCGTCAATATGTGTATTTTACCATCCCTATATAATCTACGACACTTTGATATTCGTATCATTGGCAAAAAAAAGTGTCTCTTAGCAGCGTAAAATAAATATATATATTTTTTTAAACAAATTTTGATGCTCGGAATTTCAGTTTGAAAAACTCACCGTGCAATCTCAAACTTTTAGACTATCCCAACTCGCAATGGGTACGCCGTCGAGCTCAGTGGGTCATTGAATCCACTCCACGGAGCACAGCGTTAAAATTGTTTTTTAATATGTAATTTGTCCAGCCAAATCGCTATCAATCGCTATATATGTACTCAAAGCAACCCCATAGTACCCCAGAGTACAGATTGCTCTTGAATGTGTGTGTGCATCACGATAATCCGAACAGCATTAAATTCCACCGAACAATCTGATAAAATATTTTCATATCCAGCACCTCGCAGCCTGCAATGTTTTTCTTGTATACCTAAAAGAACACCTGCTATATTACATTCTTTACGTCTGCACCCATGAGCGCGGCCAGGAGGACGTTCAGTTAACAAGTACCAAGTTCCATGGTGTATTTTTCTTAGTTTTATTTTTTTATCGTGTGCGCTTAAGAAAATGCCACAGTAGCCTATATACATTACCACGCAAAGGTGTTCATGCGTACTGTTGGTACTAAATAAACATACAAAATGATCGATACAAACAAGATATGAAAAATGTACCTATTCATTTTGTTGTACAGGTTAGGTAACCTTTTACCCAATTTCACAATGAAACTGTGCTAAGGAGTCAGGAGTGACTCTATGGCCCATTAATTAAACCATTACTCAGTCATACTTAAAGAATTTGGCATTGATTTACGCCCATACCCATCTTAACTTAAAAGTATCATACTAGTATGTCGACTATACAATAAAAACACCCCACTGTTTTGTAAGTCTGGTTAGCCATCTTTGATTTGCCTGTGTCTGGATATTACATATGCACACCTGTTTTAGTTTTTACTGGAATTTTGATTCGATAACATACTTTTTTTTCTGTTGTAGATTATAATAGAGCCAAACATGAAAGACAATGATCTGCTCTACACAAAATCCAAAAGAAACGCGCAATCTATATAAAATGAAAATTCCCAAATTTAACCCGGGCTGCAGGCCTGTAGTGTGAAAGGCACATATTACTCTATGATAAGCAGTTATCTCAAGAAAAATTAATCTTTGCCTCATATGATTTTCTGTTCTAAACTATTTTACAAAAAAATGACCGTATTTTCTTTAGTTACTTTGGTTTTTTGGGGGTCCCAACAATGTCTGAAACAACCATAATGCACTCCCCCTAAGGAAACAATAACATATAACACTATGTAATTCCATTGGTATGCAAAAGGTAGTTTTGCCATTTAAAAATATATTTGAGTATTTTTATTTATTTATTTATATTTCACTCTAAACCAAATATATGGTGGCACAATGTTACATGTGTGATTCAAGAAAGGTTAAACGTCATCAGTTCCATTTGTAAGTAATTATTACAACAAAAAAATATATGTAGATTACATTTATTTCATTTTTACATCGAATCTCTCTCTCTCTTATTTTGTATATATATGTATATAACCACTGTAGCCACTCTGTTCAGGTAATTAGCTGAAATCATAGGATACATAACCTATTTGAATTGGTGTATGATCAACAAATCATTTGGAAACGAAAATCCAAATTGCATTCAGAATTTTGATTTGTTTTGCCCAATACGACAGAAAGATTCCAACATTAAGCGAGCTGCAAACATTAACACGAACGTTACCCAACAGCTGCTTTTGAAAAGGCGCTCTCTGAGTCTCACTCAAGATAACCAAGAGAGCTCATTAAAGCTTATATTTGAGAGTCTAGTTTTAAGAATTGAACGTTAAATCATTCGACATTAACGCAAGAATCGAAGTAAACCAGCAACATCTTTTTAATATGGAAAATCATAATAATGATCAAAGGACCTGATGATGTCTGTTAATGCCTCTTGTGGAATGTCGCTTATTTCGAGTTGAATGCTTTTATCAGCTAGACTATGTAAATTACATAAACATTAGATACATTTTTATTTATATATATATGTATATGGAACCAATTCAACGTTTTTTAAAGCAAAACTATACATTTTACATAATTTATTTATTGATGTTAAGAGTATTTTATTTTTCTACCTCACCCTTTCTCTCTCCCCTCTCTGTTTGTGTATGTTATTTATCTAAATTAATAATATAACATATTATTCTATGACCCACATATTTTTAAACGAACAACTTTTGTACATCCGTATAATGTTACTTTAATGCACGACCAAGTTGCTGTAAGTGTTACTAAAACATTTTATGTTTATTTGGAATACTAAGGCGGCTACCTTACCCAAAAATTCGTTCAAGATTCTTTTCTGTTTTAAAACACGTTACCAGTTTCAATTTTTTTTAAATCCATAAGAGTCAATTAAAACCAAGCACCAAATCTGAAATTATCGAATTCAAATCAAATGATCTAATCAAATCATTAATTAAATTAGTAACACTCGATGGTCGTGACGTTTGTCGTTTTAATTGATACATTAAAACATTAGCATAATTATAAACAGAAACATAATATTTTTGATAATATATAACTTAGGCCAAACCTTTGAGCTGACTTCATAGTTTGTGAAATCACAAATAACGCAAACAATACAATATTAACTAAACATGAAAAGTTGAAAATAATAATAATAATAATAATAATAATAATAATAATAATAATAATAATGATAACATATACATGTATAATAGGAAGGATGAATACCCAATACACATGTCATGCGATTTCATGAATCTCAGTCTTTGGTAACGAGATTAAACTTTTACTGAACTCTAGAAAAAAAATAATCTGAATTAATTTAGCTTGATTATGTGATTAAAACTTTTTTGATGAAAAATAAGATCACGTGTAATTAAGTCTTTCGGGGTCATTTCATTGTTTTATTCATGGTTTAAAAAAAAACTTTATTAACGGAGTGTTCACGAATTACATTAAATAGTTTTTAACGTTTGCACTGTTGTTTTATCTGTTTCCTTCATTATGAAATTAGCAATTTAAATACCCATATTAGCAAATAACTTTACCCTTAATCGTTTAACCTTAGGAGAGGTTAAACGACTCTTGCAAACACAAGAGTTTGTAGAAATATTTATGAACTTTTTATGAATTTAGAACTTATTATCCCTCAGTAATGAGAATGCGCAGCTCATTTAAAATGTTAAAATTGGCATCATACATGATATAATTCTTAAAATACATTTGTTTTATTATTAAGTGATTTTTTACATTTCCTTCTTAAATATTATTCCTTCTTATAATATATCATATACTAGATGTCGTAACGTGGCCGACATTCAAAATGCAGTGTGGAAACGAAACAAAATAATATTTAAAAATTAATAAATTAAATTAGTAATTATAAAGGCCTCAAACAACTTTTGCCTTATCAATGGAGTTTGAAGTGCCACAGAGCTCGCTGTATAAATGAAAACTTAGAAGGTTGTTTATACTCCTTAGCCAAAGGCAACAGTGGTCTATGTAACAAATTTATTTTATTTGAACATATTTAATGTTCAGGTGTATATTGATTCTACTTGTATTTTTTTTTATCGTCTGTGTCTACACATTTTAGAACATTTTAGCATAAATCTTCTGTTTTAACAACTGTATAAGACCTAAACATCCTATTTTGAGGTTAGGTAAAATAAAACTTTTTGTTGTATTGTAGATTGAATATTGTCTTTTTATTTCAAGCTTGACAATAAGGAAGCTTTTGACTGAACAACGACTTTATTTTATTTTCAACACGATCACTACTCTTCAAACCTTGAAAATCGAGACGTTAACGAACAATATATGCTATAAGCAACAAAAACAATTATTGCTTTATATGTAAAGATGTCTTTTTGATTATCGGTGATTTGGAAATAGTTGTATTAATCCTATTAGAAGTCATATAAAACACATTTTGAGACTAAAGCAAAAAATTTAATTTAAAAATGAACAAAAAACACAAAAATTTTAATTGTAAAATAAATGTATGTTATAGATTATTCTAGGACATATGTGCCTAATAACTAACTCTTAGTAACGAACAAAACGTGTCGGATTTAATTGAGTAAAATTGCCACTAAAGAACAAAATGCCAAGAAAGTGACTATGTACTAATTTTTGATATCATAATGACATTACAAGGTCATTTTGATGCAAACTAACGCACTCATTAACATTATTAAACTGATATGTGGAGTTGCGGAAAAGGGCGTTAATGATTTAAAATCAACTTTAAACATTGCTTAGAGTTAAACATTTCGAATACATTTTGATAAATTAGTACTGGGTGTTTCATCACCCTGTTACAGCCAAGGATGGATTGTTGGAATCCTAAAAAGTATACAGTCGGTGTTTATTAAGCATTAAACGGGACTGTCGGATTCTTATTAGATTCCTGTTTACTAAACATATTTAAAATCATTAATGTATCTATATAAATCCAAATGGGCAACAGATGGAATCATTGGGCTTGTAACCAGAGGGTTATTGGTTCAAATCCGAGAAGCTTCACTACTGCTGTACCCTTGGAATGATGAATGGAATTCGTTAAATAAATATCCATCTGTATAAATAAATGTTATAGCTTAATACTGTAACTTATGTGATCTAACATAATATTTTGAATTATGCAATTACTGAAACGATATTTAAAAATGTAATTAAAATAACTACAAAATGAACTGTACCAATTTGTCTGAAGATAGCGTTCGGGTTTTTTGTTTAAGGGGACATGAATAGAACATTCGCAATTCGGCATTACTAAAACTGATGTTTACAGAACGGCTTCTATTTAATCAGATTTCTACGACGTTTTGACCGACAAATGTAAGAAACTGTCATTATATTTCGCCACCCACAGTAAATTATGAGTTTGGTGGACATTAACATGAACGAAAAATAATGTTTAAAAAACGAAAGGAAGTAAGGAATCAGCTCAAAAAAAAGTTGCTAAAGCAATTTGTTGCATTGGAGCGAGGGAATGCATACAGGAAGTTAAAACTGCACGGGTCAGTTACAACATGACAGAGTGCGGAGCGCAGAAAAAAAACCCCTTTGCGCGGCCGAAGTTCTTTAGATGCCACACTGACGTCGTATTATGTGGGCATTGAATCTTCTTTCAAACACCCCTCATAGACTCAGAGAGGTTTAAGGTGAATAATTGCGTGTTCCTCGGTCCAAGTAGTGACAGTATTTTTTTTAAATTCTTGTTTACGTTGGTAATTTAAAATGTAGTAGGCCTATTGATTTTAATTTCATATTTATGGAATATATTTAAGAAAAACTATGTCTTAATGTCGAGTACGAGTTATTCGTATAAAATAATGAAATACTGAGATTTTACACTAAGGGCCTACCATTAAATATAAGAAAATCAAAATGATCTAATGGTAATATTCACCATACTCAGAAGTTTAACCATATTCTGTTAAATAAAACTTTATCTGCGATACTTTCGACGCGGAAAAAAGTGTCGTTTCAGTTCAGTATAATGATGAAAACACATAACTATTACAGTTATTAACTACTTAATGGGCTTAATATTTGGTCAAATTCATTTGCATAGCATTGACATTTTTTGATCAATTTTGAAGAGGAATTGTTCATTAAAACAACAACAATACTACTATGAATCTGTCTGAATGGCATTTATAGGAAAACCTTTCTCCGTTTACATAAAAATTTAGATTTTATTTATCGGCAATCCTTGCCCGTGAAACACCCAAGCACTGTTCATTGTTCGTGTTCAAACCATTTTTCGTAAAAGTGTTTTCGTAGCATTATTTAAACTTTAAGCGGGTGTTATTTCCTCACTTGCCTTGCCACTCTCATTTTCAAGTGCTGTCTGCAGTACTAAGAAGAGAAAAAAACCAAATCAAGCAGAAGACAATGCAAATCAGAGGCACCACCGGGCAACAAAGAGGTGGTGGAATGCTGAACCTGG
>JAOYSI010002342.1:0-49329 GCA_025775065.1 Hiodon alosoides
ACCCCGTTTCCCTTTTTGGAATCTTTTCACACGCCCACTCTATAACTGTCCGTCAACCTTCTTACGTCTTCACAAACCGTTTCCCTGTGTGTTTGCCTGCGCCCCCCCCCCCCCCCCGGCCCCTTCCTTACGTGTTGTGGGAGGAGGAGATCCAGTAGTGGGACAGGGGGTTGTTCATTTTGTCAGGGTCCACCAGGTCCAGCTTGGAGTCCCAGATGGTGTTCTCTTTGGAAAACAGGAAGGTGAGAAACTGTGGGGAAGAGGGAGGAAGATGTCAAATCCTCAGTGCATTGATTACTGTGTGTGCAGCTTTCCCACACACAGAGTATCCTGTCATTCTCTGCAATGCAGACACTAAAAAGCGCACTATATACTGTAATGCGCTGTTCACACCAATACTAAAAACACCAGAGAGAGAGAACCCCATTGAGCTCATCCCAACTGCACACACCGAGGCAGGGAGCATGGATGAGACGCAAGTAAGTCCGACCCGGCTCCACACTCCGCACAATCATGAAACCGGCCACCACATTCACCTGCCCAGATCATTCCAGCCAATAACGACTCCCGACTCGCTTGAGTGGGCCAATGAACTGCAAGATTGCATAACCTTTATTGGAAGTCTGGTGACAAAAAAAAAAAAAAAAAACTGCTCATTGCAGCCCATTTAATCCCCATCCCTGCTGCTTTACCAAAGTTCTAACGCACATCCTCACAATATTATGTTGGTTGGTTGCCCTGGTAGTCAGGAGCGTTGCCCAAGGGAAGTTGCAGTTCTCACAAAATCATTAACACAAGTTCACATTTCCACCCAAATTAGTTCACACCGCCAAAAAGAAACCAGTGTTACAATTGAATTAATTATGAGGAAATTATCTGTGGAGCCAAGAAACAAAACAGTATTTCACAGATTAAGCATTTTAAAATTTAAACATTGGGGGTAAACTCCTACCCTAACCCCATCTGCAAGGTGCAGCGGTCTCACATCTGAACCACCCAAAACACAACCGCCAGATTTCAGAGCCCCGACCGTCTTTCCAAAATCTCTTACCACTTCAACAGCTCCAAACTAATGGCTTTTCCCCAGATAAAAATTAATACAAAGGGCCAATCTTTAGGCTCCTGGTTGATCATTAATGGGTCTAAATGTAATCAAAAAGCTCTTTCAAGAACAGGGCATGGTGTTGGATAGGGAAACCTACTCCACTTCTGCTGGGGAACATTCTGTGCTTGGTTGCATTAATAAAGCGAAACAAGGCACCGTTTTTGCAGAAAAGACCATCATAACGGAGCACTGAAAGTTGACACTTGGTTAGATTGGTTTTGATGATGATGACGATGATGATATCTTGAAGTCAGTCTTCTGGTGAACTGCGCAACATGATCTTAATCAGAACTGCAGCAATTTTAAAATAGTTCCCTTTGAAATTCAAAGAGGAAACACCACCTATTTTTGTAAAGTAGTCTACCACGACAGAGGCATATTGATTCCCATTTTTGCTTAGAGAGAATGGCCCTGTTAACCCCATGCTTATCCCCTGGTTCCATTAGTGCCGACTATCACATTCAAGCTGGCTTGGTATTGGAGGATTCTAGGCTGATACTGTGGCCAGTAGGCAACCACAAAAGAGAATCCCAGATGACCGGTTAATTAGTCATCATGGACATATTGCAGGGACTGCTGTCTTTAACTGAGGAAGGTACAATCGGTATTTCTACCTTGTGTGGTGGGCAGCACAGGTTTTGTACTGGGAAACACCTCATACAAGTGAGGTGGCCTCTCCGATCATTCAGATTAAGTGTTAACCCGGCATCCACTTCTTGAAAACAAGTTTGCATACTTTTGCAAAACAAAAGGCATACACCCTCGCCCACGTGTCTCCATCTCTGGCCGCTCTCAGACCGGGCACGTCCCCACGCACAACAAATTCAAGACCTTTAAGATATGGCTGTGGGGAACTAGAGTAGACAATAATATACACTTATACACTTAACAGACGCTGTGAGAATGGCATAGGTGAAACACACAAAGAACCCCCCGCACAGCAAAAATATATTAAAAGCCATATCAACATCAACGTCCACATTTTGTAATTTAATACAACATGAAGCTATTGGGCAATGGGCATGTGGATGTGAAAGGATGTGAAAAGGGGACCAGTGCGGGTTAACACATTGGGTCTTCTTTTTAATCTTACCTTTAATCTTAAATAAACCAACAGGTCTAATAACTTGTTGAATTACCTTGGTACGGGATATTTAAGCGCCTTTGTAACATTACGTAGTCTTGCTGGGCTAATTACACAAAACGTTTTGCTCAAGTCGACCCAGGGGCTGTAGTAACTTAAAGATAATAGGAGCTTTTGCCAGAAAAATGGATGCATACAAAATGGCACTGAAATCTTCCATCAGTCCTTACAAAAAAAACCAAGTCAATTTGTTTTGCATAGTTAATTTGTCTATAGTCCATGCCTTTCTTTAAAAACTTCTTGAGTTTAATCCCAGTTAAAGTCCAAAAATCCTTCTTAGGTTTTGTAAACCACATCCAAGGAAAAGAGAACTCAAAATATTAAGGAAAATGAATAACTTGTGGTCCTTAATAAAAAAATCCTCAGAAGTTCAATCATCCGCCAAACCCCTTTTCTCCCAATAACCACAATTGCTGAGGGCATCCATCTTGGCATTGACAAACAACCACCCCACCAAAAAAAAATCCCATTGGCTACTGCCAAAATGATAGGGTGTAGTAAATAACGCATAACGGTTTCGTGAGCGTTTAACTTGTGTGACCCAGCTGTTCATGGCACTTGATTTATCCCTCAGTATACCCCTACTTGGCCTCTTGATATGCCCATCAGCAATCAGACACACAAATCAGTCACTGTGATGGCCATGGTTACTTTGCCCCAGCACTGGGTCTTTCACATGCCACCTCAGGTGCAGACCATGTCACGGGGGCGGGGTCCAACAACTCTGTATAGCCAACTCAATAGCTTCCTCTTAATTCTCGAAGAAATCTTCAGTTCTTGATATTTAAAATGTATTTACGACCTTGGCTCACACCAAGACCACAATAGGAAGTCGCTTGACTGCACGCTGCACCCTCCTCTAAGCTACACTGGTAGTAAGTTGCTCCTGTGCCACCCTCAGAGATGCGGTTAGATGTGCTATATCAAAGTGATGCAGTACAATGGGGAGCGAGAGGGTTCCTTGGCCAGAAACGCCCAAAAATACACCAATCGTGTTGCTCTTGCTAAAACACCTCCACTTCTTTCCAAAGGAAGTGGAATTTTTAAATAATTCTCTCAACTCATAAAAAAATAAAAAATATCATACAAAAACTCAAATAAGTAGTCAGCTCGTTTTCTGCAATGTTCCAATGCAGTAACCCAGCTATTTGGCCAAAAGTGTGTGGACACCTGCTCATCGAACATCTCATCTCAAAATTATTGTTGTTCCCACCTTTGCAGCCATTACAGTCTCCAATCTTCTGAGAAGGCTTTTCATTAGATGTTGGAACATTGCTGAGGGGACTTGCTTCCATTCAGCCACAAGAGCATTAGTGAGGTCAGGCACGGATGTTGGGCGATTAGGCCCAGTTTGCCATTGTTTACCCAATTCATTACAAAGGTGTTTGATGGGGTTGAGGTAAGGGTTCTATACAGGCCAGTCAAGTTATTCCATTTCGACAAACCATTTCTGTATGGACCAGCTCACTTTGTCCAGGGGGGCACTGTCATGCTGAAACAGGAAAGGATCTTCCCCTAACTGCTGCCACAAAGTTGGAAGCCCAGAATCCTCTACAATGTCTTTGCATGCTGTAGCATTCATTTCCCTTTACTGGAACTTAGGTGCTAAGCCTTAAAAAAAAACAAACAGATCATTATTCCTCCTCCACCTAACTTTACAGTTGGCACTACGCATTCGAGCAGGTAGCATTCTCCTGGCATCCGTCGAAACAAGATTTGTTTGTCCAGATATCGAAGCAGGATTCATCACTCCTGAGAGCACGGTTCCTCTGCTCCAATGTCCAATGACAAGCTATACACCACTCCAGACAGTGCCTGGCATTGCGCATGGTGATCTTAGGCTTGTGTGTGGCTCCTGGGCCATGGAAACCCATTTTGTGAAGCTCCCGAGGAAACAGTTCTTGCGCCGAAGTTGCATCCAGAGGCAGTGTTGTAACCGAGGACCAGCGATTTCTACAGGCTTCAGCACTCACCGGTCCCATCCTGTGCGCTTGTGTGGCCTACCACTTCGCAGCTGAGCCGTTGATGCTCCTAGACATTTCCACTTCACAAGAACAGCACTTACAGTTGACCAGGGCAGCTTTAGCAGGGCAGAACTTTGATCAACCGACCTGCTGGGAAGGTGGCATCCTATGATGGTGCAACATTGAATGTCACAGAACTCTTCCGTATGGGCCATTCTATTGCCAAGGTTTATCCATGTAGATTGCAAGGCTGTCTGCTGGACTTTATACTCCTGTCAGCAACGGGTGTGGCTGAAATAGCTAAATCCTCTAATTTGAAGGGGTCTCCACTTACTTCTGGCCACGTAGTGTACTAAAACACTCTCCTGATCAACCATCACCTATTCCCCACCCAAATTTTCTTCATGGGTCTGCAAGGAGCACTCACCTCATCCTGGAAGAAAAATGGCTGCTCAATCTCCCTCAATGGCTCCTTCAGATATTCAACCATGAATTCTTGCACCTGGTTAAGGTCTGTGGCCCACGGCTCCTACAAACACACACATATCACGTGACACCGACAGATCCCCAGCCTCATTTGTCTTGCTGAACCAAGGACTCCGCAATACTCTAGCTAGATCATCAATATTGGCCATGTTTATTATACACCTTACCTTCTGTTGTTCGTAGAGAAACCTCTGGAACTCTTCCAGTGAGATTTTGACCTGGTCTGGCCTCTCTACAGATCTGTTGGAGACCGTGGGGAGGGAGGAATTGTACATTGCAGGAGTGAGAAATTGGTTCAGAAACAAAAACACTGGATATCATGGGAAAACAGTGTTCCAAAAATCAGACACTACATACCTCTGTAGGAAAGGAATTTCAATCTGCAAACAGAAATATAGCAAGAGTAAACAAGCCAATATGAACTAAAAATATAACTTTTTAAATTGTAAAATCGACACACTAACAGCCATGACAAAGATGAAATACCAAAAGAAAGAAAGCAGACATCAACCCAAAGACAAAAAGATTTTTAATTTCACTACCAAGACTAATGAAGAAGTTTTCCTTTGGCACGCACACCGTGACCGTCACCCGGATCCGCTGGTCAGCAGGGTCAACAGTCGCTCTCTGCGTCTCTGTGATCCCCCCCGACCCCCACCTTTCAATCCAACTCCCAATGCCAATTTACAAAACTCACAGATTTCTGGGCATCGAACATCAGACTGCGATACAGCTGGGCAAACTGACTGTAGGTTACGTCTCCATTCTTCAGCTCCACATCCTGAGAGAAACCAGGAGATACTCATAAAAATCTAAATGAATGGACTGTTCTATAGATGGCTCTACTACTAGCATCACATGAGTAGTCGCTGGCCTACCCTTCCCTTCAGTAACGCACCTACAGAGTCCATTTGTTTAAAATGCTCCAACACTGGAAGGGATAGGATGGGGGGAAAAGGGAATGAGGAATGCATGCGTTACCAGAAACTTCTCGCGCAGGAACCTCATGTTGGGGACTCTGTAGTTGACCTGGCACAGCATACTTTTTAGATCCTTGCAGGAAATCCTAAAAATAAAAGCAACATGAAACATGTAGTCAAAGCGGTGAGCTTCAGGCAGCCCCACTGCACCACAGCGGAGCCTTTCATTTCCCCCACCATTCACGCCGTCCGGAAAGTTCCACATCCTTGCAAAGCTCACTCCGATGGGCCGTCGCCGATAAACTGCTTCGATGTATAGAAAACGTCACATTTTTGCGCTCACTACAGTTTATAAAGTCATGCAGTTCTGGCTGGTGCGTGGGGAGTGGCATTAAATGCCATGTCCAACGCCAAGTAATGCGTTTAGGTCTCCCTGGAACCCTCCGATTCCAATGAGGAAAGATTCAGAAGTTGTGAGGGGGGGAGCTTATTTTTCCTTTTATTTTATGAATAGTTCATTTGTAACTTAGCTTTACAGCATTTTATACTATTAAATGCCTTTTAAATTACATTTAATGAGCCATATCTGGGTGTTGACCTTGGTTTTGAAAAACTAAAAAAGGCATTAAGAGAAGTAAAACAAGACAAATTGGAAAATATTTTATTTGCGTGTAGTCTCTCTCACACACCCAGCACAAGCGTCGAATTAATAGGAAAACATCAGTTTTCCACCAAGAATTGGACCTTAATTTAGGACATACATTTTGACACACAAAGAGCCATGCGCCACGAAAAATAAGTGCATTAATAACAAACAAACATCCAGTGTGTGCTAAAATTAATAAATAAATAAAACCCCGGACATCTGCACACACAACACACACATGTACAAAACATACTCACACACAAAACCCCAAAATGAGGCTAGGAGTTCAAACCCACCGCAGACAGACAAACGGCTGTCGAAACCCTAAAGGCGGAGCCCCGTCTTTACAAGTTGGCCTTTAAAAGCGTACACACTGCAGTAATGGCCCAACTACCCAGCATGCCCGAGGTGAACTCATGCTGTCGCCCCCTGCGACACAGACTGCTGAAGCACCAACATGTGCTGCGGGGACCTGGATAAATAAAGGCCTCCCAACGCAGAGACCAATCAGCACTGAGAGCAGAGTTTGATTTTTGCAGCTTTGATTCTTGGTATTTCATCATTTGTGGAATTTAAGGCACTTAATTTGCACGAGGCTGCTTCACTAGTGCATCCTGGAAAATAACGACCCTGTGGGCATGTGTGTAATGCACATCCTCCTGATGGAAGGAGACAACGTGGGCACAGTTCGGTGTGATTGTCACATCCTGGCCAACTCATTCATCTGAAGTTCTCCGGCCAAGCCATCCAGTCCTACACAGGTCTGCACCACCTTCCCATTCACATCCACCTTCAACACCCACTTCTGGGCCACCCAGCATACCTGAGCCAGACACTCAACATCAAACTCAAGGCTCACACATAAATATTTGTTATATTATTGAAGCAAGCCTTTAACTTTTGTCCACAGAAAAGAACCATTTCCCTCTTTAAAATAGGTCAAAAAATTCCAACCCGTTATGCAACAGAGGTTTAAACAATTTAGCCTTTTCATAGGAGTTCAACTAATTCCACTTACTTATCTTCTCGGTTGCGATCTACAGCATGAAATTGCTTTCTCAACCATCTAGATGCAAAGAGAGAGAGCAAATCAATTTACAGGTCATACACCTACAAAAAGAGTTTACAATGGTAAAATGGGCCATTCAATTTTTAACTGTGTTGCTTCTGAATAGGTAAACATAAAATATGCCTATATTTTAATGGTGCATTCCTATTGTTCCATAATGATGGAATATCAATAAGTTCATTATTGCTATCATGTTGACAATTTTATATACATTATATTTATAAATATATCTACATAAAAAAAATTAATCCCAATGATCTCCCAGCCCTTATTTGAGGTTTAAACTGGCAGAGAAGTGTCTGAATTTGGAGGGAACACTTCTGACCGCTCAATCTGCAACGGCGTAGGGGACTTGAGGGTGTCGGCCACCAGCCACGTCATGCCTTTCACCCACATCGACATCTCCTCGTCCGACGTTGCTGCCAAAGAGGATAACTGGGTGAGCGACACTGGATCACACATTCCTACAGTGGAAGCTTCAAAAGACTCTGTGTGTGTGTGTGTGTGTGTGGGGGCATGCGCAGGTGCAGGTGCAGGGGCCTACCTGCCAGGCTGAGGCCCTTGAGGCGGAACTCGGTGCCATACAGGATAACGAAGCAGTGGGTCTGATCGGGCCGAGACGCAGAGTCCTCCACATAGCGCTCAAAATCCCGCGACTTCTGCCCCTGCCGGATCTCCTTGACTTCCCGGATGTCGACTGAGGAGGAGAAGAAAGAGCCACGGTTGACTGCTTTAGGAGGGCGCAGTGTGGGTAGAGTGCACTCTCGATGCCGTCATTCGTCACCAAGGTGAAGAGAGCGAGGATCAGCCATTACCCTTTATTGCATCACACCATTCCTGGAAGACTGCTCTCGAGAACTCCCTAACTACTGCATGACGCCTCACGAAGTCTCATCCTAGTTTTCCTGCATCTACAACCTTAAAGGATTCCAACAGGCTCACAACACTATGAAGCCTGTGCACAAAGTAGCAAGATGGACACTCAATGGTTGGTCTGGCCCTACCTGACAGCACTGTCACAAGGTGGGACTATCAGCGAACCAGGGCTGGCTTTAGAACTACGGGACCCCTCTACAACACTGGCTGATGCGCCTTACTGGATTTCAAGGGACATTCAAGCTGTAGAAGTTCTTCATATTTGTCAAAGAACCAGACTTTCTCAGTCAATTCGGACGCTGTACCAGAGAGGAAGTTCAGCACCGGAGCAACATATTGGAACCCTTCATTTCTACACTAAGATTTGATAATTTGGCAGAAGCAGGTGGGACTGCACCCACAGATAGCTCTCTGCAGCCAGGGCGGAGTGGCCATACAGCATCCCATTGAGCGGGGACGGGAGGACGGCTCCCGGGGCACCGGCGTTTGTTTGCGTATTCATATAGAGCTTCTCTGAGAGGGGAACAAAGGAGGGCCTGTCTGCCACTGGGGCACAGGTGGGTGTGAACCACTAATCTCACACAGAATTGCTATTTATAGTGAACCCCACCTAAAAATGACAATCGACATGTCAGAGTGTGTGTGTGTGTGTGTGTGTGTGTGTGTTTGCGTGGGAGTGAGTTGGAGTAAATGTGTGGGCATGAGTGCGAGTGTGTGTGGGCCTATGTGCACACACACATCTAGTCTTTACTTTATCATCCCCGTCATCCTGTACCTTTAAGCACGAGGTCTACGTGCCGTTCAACAGGAAATAAACATACCTGATATGTACAACCAAGAAAGCATGACTAGAACCTGTACAAGAACACCTCTCCATCTCTAATCTAGCAATTATTGTAGATTCTAAAAAGATGAGTAATTTCCCCCTTTCTCAAGACATCTGTGACTAGGCGCAGATTTTTACACGTAGCAGTGCAGGTGATCTTGTAACTACTAGAGGGAGACCCTGGGAAACTGAGGTATGTGACAAAACTTCTCATTAATAAAAATTGTAATGAATTACAGCCGCACCCCTCCACAGCCAGTCCCTCACCACCAGATTATTTAATACATGTTTAGCGTCTATGTGTGGGCACTAGAGGTGGAGCGAGCAAAACTGTGAAACATTGCTCCCAGCTCTTCGTGCACCAACCACGTCCTGTGTGGCTTTTGCTGCCTGCACTGCACCTCCAGTCGCATATCTGCTGTTCCCCACACACACACAGCACTGTAGCTTCTAGCAGACGGGATGAATGCATCCAGTTCCTCCTTAGCTCCCCAGTATTTTAATCTGGATGATTTTGATATGTTATTGTAACATCTTTTGGGCTGTAATTTAGATGAATTTGGAGGAAGGTGACAGATGACTGAAAAGTCAGCCCGTTCGTGTTCCTGCATAGAAGGTTGTTCTATCAGTTAGTAGTGCTGTGGTCAAAGGAGACACGTGTGCGTGTCAGGTTCTACCCATGTTTTTACAGCTTCCTTTTTTAACATCGATAAATGGCTCTTTACAGTTGTATCTCCTTTTTATTACTTAATCGGCGCTAGCTGTAGAAGAGTCTGATAAAGACACTTTTCCTTGACCAGCCTAAGGCCGCTGTTGAACATTTACACCACATGGTCATCAGCCGTTCAGGTTTGGCGCACATGTAAAACGTGATGGGGGGCAACCGTAGACTCGCACAAAAAGCAAGTGAGCTGAATAAATCATTACCCACTGATATATTTATAATACAGGCCATACAGCTAAGGCTAAAATGTTATTTTCAACCCCCCATCAACAGGCCAAACTCTAATCTGGGTAAGACTAGAGATGCCGTATATTCATAACTTCAGGGTTAGTGCATCGTCATCTTAAAGGTTGGCTATAAAACATTTTCACCGAGGCAAACAACATCTGCATTTCGCACAGCAAAGCTCGGGCGCATAGCACAGCAACCCAGATCTTTGATGCATTTGAATTTGAACAATCTGAACACAAGCAAATCTGTTATTTTTCTGTAGATGAAATTACAGTTTCTTCCGGTGATCAATCAGATTAGTAACAGCATCGGTTCAGATCACCATTACATATAAATTACACCCAACCTCATAGACAAGCAGAGTAGTCCACCATCTTTACAAAGGAGGAACTTAAATATTACCAACACCAGGGGTAAATTGGTATCCTACCAGGCAGAAAAATGGATTCAGAGGTCACTTATTTAGCTCCGGCCTCTACAGAGAGAGGTTGGATGACAATCATATCCTTTTTTTTGTGCCAGGTACTGATACACAAAGACTGATTTCCTTGTTTTACCATTTTAAAGGACAGCACTACAGAACAGTCATTTAAAACTACACGGGTGAAAAAGGGATTACGACCACCCTGAAATCATCTACCATGTTTAGCATGAGTATTTTATATACTTAAACACACAGAGCACCACTCTGCAATTCTGAAGGTGCATTGATGGCACAGTAGCTGAGGTTAGATCCAAGAATGAAATGAGGAAAGTAAACAAGTTTGATTCATCAAGATAAAACTACCTCACATCCACCATCAACGTGTTTAAGGTAATGGGCATATCATAACCTGGCCTGACTTTCTAAAAAAAAACAAAAAACACAACGCGTGACAGATGTCCATAAGTGCACAAGATGGAAGGCGCTGCTTCACAAAATTCTAGTCGTCTCCTTTCTGCTCTTTATGTCCTCGATCGGCAAAGGCGCCCGCCCGAGTGCTGACTGATTCCTATGAGCTCACATTAGACTCCAATCCTAGTCCAATATTAGACTTGGATTGGAGAACTGGGGAGATAAAACAGAAAGAATTGCTGATTCCGAACTAAAAGTTAAAAAGAACAGAACATCTATAACTTACTTTGATGAACATCAGATTCTCTTCAGATGTGCTCAGAATAATAATAATAATAATAATAATAATAATAATAATAATAATAATAATAATAATAATAATAATAAATACAGCTGACCAATACAGGCTGGTGACTTGACATTTTTTGTCTGACCTTCTAATCAGAGAAACAAAAACCAAGACAGGGTACAAACAGCCATCTATGACTTATTACAATAGTGGTTGACACATCTGAACACAAACTCGCACATCTGAACTCAAATGAAACAAAAAGGACATAATCAAGTGTGCCTACCACTACAAAGCCATGGGGTTAAAAGGTATACAAAAAGAACTAAATAGCCCAAGTGATTTATTATGGTACCAGTCTAGCCAAATCACATACATCGGTCTTAATCTGTTGTTGTAAACCCAGGGAATAAAGGGGTGTATTCAAACAGATTGCATAACCTACTAAAAAATCCACTCAATACCCACAATCATGAATACACTCTCATCATATAATCTACGTGGGGATAAATTCGTTAGGGGGGGTCAGTTATTTTATTAAAGAATCACTAATCTAATGAACAACTTACTGTTTATAGTACACCTATACAATCGTGCAGGACCACTTAAGTAAGAAAACGCTAAATAATGACCACATTCTGATGCAAGTCAAAATAATCTACGCATTAGGCATTATCGAGTTAAGGCAGTTACATCGTTCGTTTCTGTGAAAAACAGTGACGGCCAAAACCATGCATTGCAAAACTTTATGATTACATAGTGCAAAACACCAGCCAACCTGTGCAGTCGACCGATCTCTACGAAGTGTAACGTAATGACAGGTTAAACTGTGGCGCATTAGTATTATTACACAAATTTAAAGAGATCGTTGATTGACCTGAAAGGGGGAAAACATACAAAATCTATTTTTTTGTAGATTAGATAAGTCATTGTCAGCTGTTGGGGAAAGGGGCAAATAGCCAATCTTAGCCTTTCAGGAAGAAAACTGAACAAATCCCACTTTTTCAGTAAAAAAAAAAAAAACAAAACAAAAAAAACACTCTTGCCATTTACGAACATCGATGAGCAGAGTTCGTCGATACCACACCTCTCAGACTATCAAGTGGCCGCCGCGGGTTCGCATATATGACAACCATCTGCGGAGAGCCGGTTTAAAAAATCGTTAAAGCCCTTTTCCTCTCGCTCTTTCCTGATGCATCCGGAGCAAAGTGCAACCGTTCGCCAGACATCCTGCATAATCTAAGTGAAGGAAAGGAAAGCTGGGGCAGCATTCTTTTCGTACTGCCAATGAGATTAGTGGGGGGTTAATTTATGAGCAAATATAATATCGTAAAATGTTTTAATACTGCCCGCACTGATTCCACAACCTCTGATAAAACAAGTCGTTTTACCATCTTTATTCCGTCATTTGGCTAGGCTCCATAGCACGTTCTCCTTCACGCGAAATGTTCGTTAAAAGAAAGGAATTGTTATCTTAATTAAAATGTATTGTGTTTAAATACGGCTATTTTAGAAGTAGCAAAATGTGTAACTTTTTGTCAATGTTGGCTCTCAATATGCTCACCAAGGCCCTTTGACAGCTCTGTACAGCATTTCCTTTCCAACAGGTAAACAGAACAGTCAAACATCAAATAAACTGTTTTTTTACTTATTGATGTTTACTGTAAAAAAAAAAAGTCGCACAACGTGACTACAGTAGGCTTCAGCAGAGTAACCAGTCTACACCTGTGCCAATCTTCACAAGTTATTTTTCTATCTCAAACCATTTTTGTTGTTTGTATTTGCTGAAGACAAACACAGGAACCGTGTATGCACTTTAACACAAGTCAATTAATTTAACATGGAATGCCTTACCATGTTGTTATAGAAGATATATACCGCATTATAGACCGTACCACATGGCCTAAACAGAGAGATATAAGAAAATACTTACTTTCTCCCTCAATTTTATCAGTGCCCCTGGTCCATATGATTTGCCTCGTCTCGAGTTTGACTTGAAATGTCCTTCTCTCTGGCCGCTGAGACTTTTTGGAGTAAAACAGAGTTAAGACGGTCCCCAGTTCCAGGTCTCTATAAAGATTGTTAACCTCGGTGTCATTTTCAGTCCAGGGACCGAGTCCATTGGAAAAAAAGCCAGTCGCTGCAGCCATGGTCATTTCCCTTGTTTGTTGTCCTTTTCCTTCAGAACAGTTTACCAGCTGTGGCGCTGAATCGAGGACACCTAAAAAATATAATAAATTGGTCAGGACAAGGTTTCCTGTAGGTTTGTTATGAACACAAATGATTAATATTTGGGATTAGGTAACGGTAAAAAAATAAAATTGAGGTAGCCACCTTTTGCCACCCAGCAATATCCAATGTATAAATGAAAGAGTAAAGCAGACGAATGTATCCACGTTTCTAATTCATTTTATATGCGGTTTCCTATTTACCTGATACCTTCCATTTAAAAAATAACACCAAGGATAGTTAATGTCTAAGTATTAAACATATTTTCCAAGCCTGTGGTCCATATGAATCTATATTTCCAATGACGAGGTAGGCTACCAGGAAAAGGGGAAAAAACTCCGTAATATGTTTAACAGTTTTTACTTTCGTAGTTTCACGACAAGGTAACGAAATAACATGAAGTCGTTTCCTTTCTATGTAGCCATTTAGCTGGCCATTAATAAAAGTTTCCCTCCTTGCGTTGGGCTTGCACACACAATCTATAGAACATAATACTGGTACTACGAAATATTAAAAACGTTACAAACGTCAGGCTTCGGAAACCAGAGCGTGGAAAAGGCAGGTGTGATCTTCGGGTAGTACGGTTGACGAGTATAGCAAAGACAGGTCTTTCATATCTTCGCCTTTCTTCTACCCTTCGCCTTACCTTCTCAAAATGTAATAGGCAAAACAAAAGCAGAACGCACAATCTCGCTGCAATCTCGGCCCCACATCCCTCTACCAAGCGCTACTTTCCTAATGTTTTCCTCTTTTTACGATCACGTCACTGTGTGGCTAAGACAACCATTTGTATTCCCGAGAAAAGCCTTTGGATTTTACCTTAGCGTCCCGAGCCTCCATACAGTTAGCCATATACAACCTTGTCTGTATCGGATACAGCAGCGGCCCTTCCCCCATCCGACCCCTTCTGTACAACAAAGCATCGAACAGATCAGCCTCTTAAAGACACAGCCCGTAGTTTCTGCTGGTTAAACGCAATTCTTGTATGTTTTTTTTTTTTTTTTTTGCCTAGACAAACTTCATCTACTACACGTGCCTACGTATTGCTTTTTTAGTTTAACTACGAGACTGTACATTTACTTCAGTGCAGAATGCATATTTTTTTTGCTATATGATACGCGTTATTGTCGTTATTTCTTACCTACAACGTAAATCTAAGAACTGCATATTTGTGTTCGGTCCAGTAAAAAAAAAAATACTAAGACTCCCAAATAGGCCCTTGCTTTTTACCGCAAATATTGTCCATAGTGCATCGCACGTTTTCTTAAAATCTTTTTGGTCTGACGCATGAGTGCATAGTCAATCAATACGAGCGTTCTCGGGTTTTCCTGGCATTTTATCCCTCCATTCCCCGGTGCTTTTCTATTCGAATTTTCATAAACATCGAGTAAAACGTGATAACACGGAGAACCGCCACGTGGGAAGAATTTCTCGGAGCCTAATTAGCAGGGAAAAGTAAATCACACCTAATTTCCGAACGCTACGTCGTAGTCCAAATGTCATTTTGTCCTGAAATTTAAAATGTGCGTAACCCCAACTCGATTTTTACCCACCTTACGGTTTCATTTTTCTAGCTTTCGTGAATTTAATTTGTATTTTCCTGTCACTTCCCAAACTAGAAAATAATTGCCATTTTCGTTCATGACTACGGATATGGCCTGAACTAGACACAGTGTATCACACTGCAACATAAAAGGAAATGTATCATTCTGTGGAAAAATGTTTTGTATTGATTGTATGAATGCATAGAGGAAAAAAAATGTATAGAACAGCCCACCTATTTTCAGACAACTCGTTTAATAATATGTATATTTCTACAAACGTAATTCTTCTTCTCTTCACATGGCACGATAATCAACCATCTCCCATTTAGAACCAGGAAATATTCATGACTATCTACGCCGCAGTAAATCTGAACAGTTCTCAGCATTTGGCCACGGAAAGCATTTTAACTTGTGGGCTATTTAATTTACTTTAGCTTCAGAGACCCCCTGTGGTGGGAAGGGGGAAAGTGTGAAAAAGTGGAATCCAGCGTAACCTCTAAAGCAACATGGCTAAAAACTAAACTGGGCCCAGCACCACTCACGTTAGAGTTAACATGGGTTGAACTGCCAGTTGAACAGAAACATGACGAGACAGATCAGTTCAGAACAACAGAAATATTGATAAATTATTAGGCCTACTTCAATAGGAAAGTTGAGTACATGATTGGAAATAGAATTTAGACCTTGCTAAGCGTCAGTCAGTTGTATTAAATCTCCAGTTGTCCACGCACTGTCGCTGCTACGGCTCACATCCTACCCCTCATTATTAAATCTAGATAATTGACTACTGGGCTACTGAATCTGATTCCACCAGCATCGAAGGGCGCAAGTCCTTTCAATCTAAATTTTTTGTTCAAAACGTAATTTATACACGGTGCATATACATCTTAATATAAACGTTGTTTTGATGTTCTTCGAAAATATCGTAGTACCTTAACTTCTATCTTTCAATTTAGTCTTTCATAATAACACAGAACAGCAGCACCAGAAGTTTTAGAGGTTTTATTTTTTTAAATAACCTACAATGGGCAAAAAAACAAAAAAAAAAGAATAGGAAAGGAAAGACTAGAAAATCAAAACCATGATTGATGGCTATGACTAGAACTGGATAAGACAGTGAAGAATTAGCAGTGGCTACTTAGACTAATGCTCCATCTACAAACCAGAGACAAACATGTCCAGAGCAGTTAATGAGTATTCACATTCAAATTCATGTTAAAAGACCTCTCTTTTTTTCCTCTCCTCACCTCAGTCTTTACACAATTACAAAAAATAAACACCCTACATTTTAATTTACCAGTAGATAGAATTTTTTTTCCTTCTTTCTTTTTTTTTTTTTTTTGGCAAATAACATCCCTTAAGATTTTTCATCTGTTCATTTGGAAGCAAACATTTTCAATAATAATCCTAAAATGGTACATTAAAATATAGGCCATTTCTTCAAGTAACATACACAGTCAACAGTAAAAACAAGGCTGGAACCCAACGGGAATTCTGCGACGTGCAGAAAGGGAGTCACAGGCTGCTGAGAAGATGCACTTAAGAATGTTGGTTCACATAAACAATGAAGAAAAATAATTCCCTGATAGAAACTGTAAAATAAAAACAAGACATTCACATTCTGTCTATGCTATAACATTGATTAGTCTCCTTATCAATTCCAGCATCCTCATTCATTGTCATGGACTGGTTTCAACACAGTTCAAAGTTTATCCAAAACTGACATTTAACCTGGTTGTTTTAAATTCTGATCCTGAGGCGTCCCCCACCCCCCCGTCCCACGTCCATGCTGGTTTTTGTGCCATACACGGATCTCATTCAGAATCGATTTAACTGTTTAAAAACATGTTCCGTTACTCTTAAATTTGTGTTTTTAGTAATACAACTGGTCTTTGAACTGATCAAGCCTTATCCGCGTGGGAAATGTCATTTATTTGACAGCTTATTATTTCCAATTAACTCAATTTGTTTTACCATGCGTCTGTTTCTCAAGGTACAAATGAACAAAAGTATATAAGGACATAGGAGTTGCTTTTAACTTTCTTGGCAAACACTATATTACAAAGTAGATAATGCTGAGGTTTTCAATCAACTTGGTCAAACCTAATTAAGAAATAGGCTGGTACAAAAACCATAATACACAAGGGGCCGCCAAGACCAGGTTTGTAAAACACCCATTTTCCCATGTCACACACTCATGCTAAAATAATTTTTGCAGTCAGTTAATTCCCAGTAAGTCCACACTTTCTCTCAAGGCCTGGGTGTCATTTAAGGAATTCATTTTCTTTACCTTTTTCTACTAAAATATAAAATTCAGAGGGCTAAAACAGACCTAACGAATAATAAAAACAAGCTGTTTGGTGAAATACGGTAGCTACAGACCACAGAGTTAAAAATGTACGTTATCATGTCCCAGTCGGCAAGGGAGAGGTCATATTAGGTCTGACATCGGGCCACTGTATGGAGCCCCATTTCTGGGGGAAACTGCTAGATGGGGTTTGAGTCACTTTGGATGGTTTCTCATCCGCAGACTCTGTAGAACAGACACACATTCTAAAATTTCACCTCCTGTCTCACTCACTCAGTCTCACACACACACACACACACACACACACACACACACACACACACACACACACACACACACACACACACACACACAATATTAAAATATTTAATCTCCATCATTCACCGTTCCTTGTTTCATTCTCAGTACGCCATTCCAATCCCCACACGGTGGAATCAGTAAATGCTAAAAACATTTTTTTTTTTAGAAATTAAATAAAAATATAAATGGCAAAAGTAACAGATTAAACTGTGTATGGGGTTAAAACTCATAGTCATCATCAGCCATGTCGATGGCCCATGCAAACTTCTCCCGCTGTGTTTTGTTGTAGATCTTCTCAATGGGAATGTTCCACTTCTTGCACCTGGAGCAGAAGAGGTCGGTTAGAAACCCAACTGGGGAGAAAACCGGCGTACACGTAAAGAACGGGGTGGTTGGAGACTGCCACAAAGCCTAATGGGACGTCTCTCTGCTCATAGACTAATCAGGTACAAACATAGATTGCTAGCTTCAAGTTTGGCCTGTTCCTGCCATCACTGACACAGAAACATTTACCAAAAATAGACTGAAGACCAAACCCAAGGCCACATTCAGCTAAGTTATTTGGCACTGCTTGGCAAGAAAAGTACTTGCTGGGAAGTATTTTTTTGGCACCTGTACAGACCCATTGTTTTCACAATGCTCACTTTTCACTAGCAGAAGCTGCTGATATTCTTCGTCACTAATGTATTTTTACTCACAACTCCTAATTTAGCCTTCATCTCCAAGAATTGTACCATTTCCATTTCCTCGTTTGGACTAATCCATCAATAACAGAATTAAACTCTCACTCAAACTGCAACAAAATATGAAAAAAATAGCGGAGGCATAATCAAGCATTCTAGAGAAGTCACTTTCGCCTTTTTGCCTTTGTTACATGGTGTTGTTCTAGGTCAAAATGAAGCCTTACTCATTCTAACAATTCTAAATGTCATCCTTCTGAATTTCCATGCTTGAGTAATCAGTACAACCTCAACGCTGGAAGTTCAGCCAAGCTCAGGGAGACATATATGTCACCTGCATTTATTTTATTGAGTGCCACAACCATGGAAAATGAAGCCAACTAGAAACAGGAGAGCATCTCACTAGGCAAGGGTAATTTGCACTGAAGTCCTTAAATAATATCTATTGGCAGCGAGGCTTTTTCCTCAGGGATGCATTACATTCCTCTTAAATAATACTTTCTGGCCACTAGTTAGTGACACATGACATTTTTTTTTTAGTAAATAAGATATTAATCCCCATGTTTACATGAAAGCTAATATTCCATTATTGACGAAAACATCATGGTAACAGCTCATTCCGAATATGATCGACAGTATTCCAAATGTGAGTATTTGTAATACCATAGATTACATCCGCATATGTCAGTGACTGGATCGGCAGTCTTACCCTTACTAACTTTCTGTGCTGGCAGTGTGGATTATAATTTATCTTGAGAATAAATTTAATAATAAGATTAATAATTTAGCATTAAATTATGCACCAGTGCATATGTGTTTATAGCAATATAGATATATTTATTAAGACAATTTCTCCCTCTAGCTATTTGTATGGTGTGCGTGATCCACGTGCAGTGAGATTCATAACCCCTCCCTGTGTTGTGGAGGAACTCCTACCAGGCTACTGAGATACGGGGGTCCAGGTAATTGAGTTTGGAGGTTCCCAGGGCAATTTGCTTGTTCTCCTCTCTGTCTGTTGCCTGGACTTCGAGTTTCATTAACTGTTCCTCTATTCTTTGCACAGCTTTCTTCTTGGTCTCCACAGCTCTGAAAGTGAAATAAAAGAAAACAATGCAGATCTTTGTCTAACTCCTAACAAAACGGCTATACGCACACATACATTCTAACATCTTACTTCTTCAACCTGGCTACCCACATTACTTACTTTTTGGTCTTCTCGTCTTTCCTTACTTTGGCGTCAGCCTTGGCGCCCTTCAACTCTCTCCTGGCGTCAGCTAGCTGGTCTTTCTTTGCATCTATCTGTGATGAAGAAGAAGAACAACAAAAAAGCAGATGAAGAGGAGAGCGGCAGTACGAATGTCAAATCGTCAAAGGATGATTACTTACCTTGGACTGCAGGTTCTGCATGGACTTCTCAAAGGTCTTGGGTGGGGCTCTCTGGTGGTTACACAGGACGGCCACAGCGCGGTTGGCCCGGTTGTAGGACAGGATCTTGGCAGGGATGTTCTCCTCAGCTGGTGGGCAATCCAGATAGTCAGGGACATGGTTAGAGACTGACGGTTTGAAAATGCGGCAGGTACACCACTTGCATATGCACACCCAACTCAGGGTTTTTACTGAAAGGCTGCAAGTTCAAATCCGCAAACAGGGAACCACTACTGCACCTTTGAGAAAGGTACCACCTGTGAAAACAAGTAAGGTGTAACATGCTAAGCTATTTGCATTAGCTGAGCAAATGAATAAAAGGCTCTTGACTTCCTGACATTACCCTCGTGTCTAAAGGGAGCAAGAGAAAAAAAACCCAACAATATGTACACTAGATGAGAAGATATTACAGTATTTAACCCCGCCCCCAAGCACTCCAACCACTAAAAGTTGGAGGCAACGTATTTCTGCTGGGGGTTGAGAGGTGAATGGCACTACACCTCACATGTCTGGGGAAACTTACGACTGGTCAGCTCCTTCAGCTGCTGCTGCAGCGTGATGGAGGCGTTGTAGGTACGGAACACCTTGGCGGTCAGTCCGTCCATCAGCTCCTGAAGGTGCTTGTTCAGAATTGAGGTCTGGGGAAAAAATGTGTCGAATCAAAGCCTGTATTTTCAACCAGGAGTCTAAGGGTTGTTGATGCTTAATCTGTGCCACAAATTCACACAGTTTATTCAATGCATAGACATTCAGGGGTCTTTCAGGGCCACAGCACTGCAAGGGGCAGTTATTCAGGCGGGGGGGCTTACATTGAGACGGTCAAACAGATCATCCTCGGGCTGCTTGTTTTCCAGGAACAGCTGAAGATTCTTAAAAACCTGTAGATGACAAAGGGAACATATGTCCTTTACATGGATGCTCCATGGGATAAAAAACCAAAACCCATTTTTCGGAGGCAGCTGTTAAAGTATCAATGGTGACTGGATTCAGTTTTTTTCTCCCCAAAATGGGGAAATGCTGCTTCCTGTTTGATAACAATGCTAAACTTGTCAGCTGCTTATGAAAACACTGGTGCCGAGAGAACGTTGCAGGGATTTTTTCAAAGGGCAGCACTTCTTTCGAGAGCGAGGGCACATAGCGTAGTCGTGTGCACAGATTCTAGACGGAAGATGTGCCTTGTGTGTGCGCGTTTAAGAGTGAAGGTGTCCGCCATATTGTGTTTACTCATCCCTGTGCCAGGAATGGCAGGAAATGGTGTTGACGGAAACGCTTTAGGGTCACCTGTCTATATAAACATCCTTGCACACTGCGCCCCCCCCCTTTCAGTGGACAGACGCTTCCTATGACCTTGTAAACACATTCACCTGCTCTGAATCTGCCCTGCCACTAAAACTAAGAGGTTTTTACAAGCGGCGGGACCAGTTTAATATTTTAAATACCAACAAGCAAGTTTTGCTTACAGTCAATTTTTTTATGTTTCAATTCTGTTGTTTTATGAAATCAAATCAGTCTCACAGAGTTCATCATACAAGGCACTAGATAACTGCAGTAATGAAGGCATAAGCTCAGAACTTCTCTATTTAGCTCGAAGTTTACCTCCAGACATAAACACTGTGTTTAAAAATAACCCAGAACAGGTTAAAAGTATAAAAGGGCATTTTAATAAAACCCATATTCTAAAACAGCTGTGAGCCACACACACTTAACATTACAAACATTTCTCCCTCTCCACTCATCAAGTTTTAAATCATGTTTCAAATGAATAAAATAGGCACAGCTGAGCAGGTAAATCAATTAAGAGCCATGAAATTATCAAATTAAACAGTAAATTTAAGACTAAGATTAAGAAACACTGATACAATAAATTCTATTTAAATTTTTGAGTGTCCCATTTAAGGGCTACTCCCTCATATTACCCTCCCCTTCTCCAATCTTACCCTCTTTTCCACAGGAATTTTATTGTAGTAGCGGATGGAATCCTTTCCCAAGAAGTCGAACTCTACCACAAACTCCTGTCCATCGATCTCGGGGTACAGCTTGATGTGTTCCACCCGAAGGGAGCAGCAGCCGACCGTGTCCGCCGTCTCGCCCTCCTCCTTTTCGTTCCCCGCCCTCAGGGCCAGCTGCAGGGTACATCGGGCAATTAAACCGCACAACCCGAATTACTAAGTAGCGATCGAATGTATCCGAGATCTAGTCTCCATACTCTGTGGATGTGACTTAAGGGCTTCTACGTCTCTACAAGTGGGTATAACTGACCAGCCAACCGCATGGGAATATGCCACTTAGCGACATGCTATCCAGCGCACCTTGTCAATGAAATAGAGAGCTACAGCTCTCTGGCGGATCCTCATCTCTTTGGACTTCCAGTCCTCCCGGTACTGTGTCCGGATACGATCTACACACTTCTTCAGTCTCCTCGCAGTCTCATACTTCTGCCAGTCCTTCTCTCCCTGTGGGCGACCAGTATGTGCAAACATCCGTATATTTAGGGCCAAAGCGCAGTACATGGAACGCTCTGTTAATTCGCTCTTCGTGGACAGTATACTATAGCGAGGTTTAACTGTGCAGAAGGCTATCACGAAAGACCTTGCAGAGTAACGCCGCATCTAAGCAAACTACAAGCAACTCCTACAAAAACCTAGCCCAAGTTATCTGAGGATGAGCAACTCTAGTCCTCAAAGGCTGTTATACCCACTGGATTTTAGTCACCTTTAAGTTCTGGACTAAATGTTAATACATCTGGTATTCCAGGTGTGAGGCCATTGCCAATTGATTATACATTAAAACCCTTAGGATTCCACCAAGACTGATTGTTTTACAGTAAGGTACTCCCAAACATTGATCTTGTGCTGGTAAATAAGCCAAAGGTCTTGTGTAGGCCACTGCCCTCATCAGCTAAAGGCCAGTTTATGGACAGCACAGCAAGCAGGAACTAGACTTGCAGGTTCATTGTTATAGACTTCAGCATGCCCATTTTAATTGTTGTAGACTTCAGGATAGTTGACCCAAGACAGTTACAGGTTCCCTGAATTCAGTACACTTGAGAAACTGGTAACTGGTTCCATAAACATCCAGCAGTATAAATAGATAAAGTATGTCTGGACAGGGCACCAGGACAGGGCACCTGGTAAGTGAATAAACGCACCTTGATTCTGGAGCTGGGGTTCAGCATGATGTACTTGATGGAGCCCTGGATGTTTTCGGTCCAGGACGCAAGCCAAGTCACCTTGTTGTCATGTCGAACCTCCTTCCACTTGGTGCCTGGAGGTGGCTTGGGGTGCTTGGAGTCCCTAGAGGAACAAAGGTTAAGGAACCGGGAATCCACAAAATACACTGCCACGAATCCAGGATACAGTCCATTTTTCTAGAAAGCCAAGAGGGCAGCGATAGACCATTATGTTGAAATGCATTTGTCAATCCATACGTCCAGGTTTTTTTTTCAGAGATAAAACATCCAATGAATCTGTCTTGAAGGACCCTTGTTTTCGATCCACACACACCTAAATAATTTAAACAAAGCACAAGCATTTTAATATTTTGTAGGACAATATACTCCACAATGTACACAGATTTGTTAAGGAATTAATTGGATCCCAGTCATTGCTGGCCCAGTGACAACAAAGTTCAACAACTGTATTTAATTTTCAGACTAAAAGGAAACTTTTTTTTTTTAAGGCAACAAATACATTTATTAGGTGGGTATACTTCAGGGCCAAAAGATGATAGATGTTATAAACACGTTTAAAGGCCACATTATTTGTGCACCATTTGTGCACCCCTTTCAGCACTAATAAATTACTTTTTCAGTTGCAAATTTAACTCTTAACCTTTTAACTTTTAACCATTAACAATAGAAAATTGATTATAAAAATCTTAACTATATCTGTAAAATCGAGATGTAGTAGGCAGAAAAAAATTAATTTAATGTTTGACATATCCTTCAATTTATTTATTACACCCAGATTTACTCCTTGAATCAGTCTTGCATAAGGCCTAGGTTCCCTTAAAAATAATAATTGCAGTTGCAATATTTGGGTATTTTATCGAATATACTGTATCGTGGCCAAGAGGCAAAAACAGCGTGAAAACCAGCGAAATGCATCCAAGACCAAACAAGTTAGGGTCTGTTTTTAATTGTTATTGTTCACCACTCTGACCTGCGGCAGCATGTGCAGGAAGCTGCCTTTGACACAGAGACAGCAAGTGCACACCAAAGCACACAGAGAAGACAGGACGGAAAATCAAGTTTCTAATGCCTCAGCTTAAAATAGCACCAACAATCATAACAGCGATTGTGATGACAATGATGGCCACCACAGAAGTACTACAGGGCCACAGACAATAGGGCATGATTGACGCCTAAAGCATTGTCTGAAACAACTCAGGGATGGAAAGAGGATATAAAGAGCCCCACACCCTAAAAAATAAAGTCATTTCTTCAAGGTGCTTCAAAGAACCAACTGCAAGCTGAAGAAAATGTTAAGTAAATCTCAGTCGTCACAATGGTTCCCAAAGTATTTCGGAAAAGTCACTGGAACAGGCACCTCTTCTGGTTATAACTAGCAAACACATGGGTTTGCAGTAAAGTGGTCCATCGACACTTTGTACTGCTTGATTGATTCATTCATTCATTCCTTGCCCTTAATTCAGAGTGTGCTAGTTTTATATGGTTTCGTTTATCTTCACACACACACACTCGACACACATATATTATCTTAGGTTAGGCTCCCTACCTCCCAACTAGCATTAAGGACGGGGTTAGGGTCGTAACCATGTATAAAACACAAAATATTAATTTAAGACACACGAAATCTGCAAAATTATAAGTGAAATTAAAGATTAAAACTCACAGTAACAAAGTGTGTACAACACCATATAGCGCATACACTTACCAGTATAAAAAAGCTAGAAGGTGAAGGTGAAGTCGGTAAAATGTTAATATAACAACCTGACCGGCTTCAGTAGATTGCCAACTGTTTAAATGGGTCGAGTCTTAACCTGAAGGCTCTGCAGGCCACTCTTGCAATACCGTGACTATTATCAAGCATTTGCCCACCAACAATTTTTTCTGAGAATTTCTGTATACACTGAAGGCATGTATAGCCTAGACACAATCGTTTAACAGATACAACTATTTATAATTACTTGCAACAGGACACCTGAAGCAGGCCGTGTAGACATTTCTCTATGGCCTGGAACTAAGTGCCCATAGCAACCACAGACCCTTTCCATGAAGAGCATGGTTTCTTGAGTGCAGAGCGTGATCCTCCCAGCCGCCCCCGTCCCACTCACTTGCTGCAGTTGATGATGATGTCTTGGGGCCTGGTGCGACGCTTCAGCATGCCCATCTTGGGGTGGTCCCCCCTGCCCCGGAACAGGCCCGGGGGCTCGATGCGGAAGTTCCCGATTCGCTCCTTGTGGTTATCCATCACACAGAAACCATATTCCTGTATGATCCGCTCGTTCTCTTCCTTTATTTTCTGCAGGAAACAGGAGAAGATTACTGGGAGGAAATACAGACGTAAAGGCCCACAGCAGAGATCTGACCTATTTTAAGTAACAAACCTCTTAATATAGATAATACATAGATAACATAGATAATGGGGCCTGACTTTAGTTCATGGAATAGCTAAAAAGGAGGACATTCCAAAAACTCCACCTTTACAGACACTCTGGGGCCGACTACAGAAATAACACACACAGCAAGCCTGGTCCACCTAGGAAACCTCACTGCACTGTCTAATTAAAAAAAAGAATTCAAAGTGCACAAGAGAACAACCAATGAATCTATCAATCCGTTGCCCTGCCATGTAGCGTCACCATAACACTGGTGAGGAAACCAAACGTGTGCATTTTAATCTTCAAACACGTACGCATGGGATGATAAGCAACATGACTGTGTTCAAACCGCAAGTAAAATCATGATGGTTTTAATCTTGCTACCTGCAACAAGTACATCCATACATGGGCGATTTTTGGGGCAAAAGAGAAAATCACTGGGGAGCATTGAAGAGTGTAGAGCAGCAGGTAAGTACTCACCTGTTTCTCCTCTTTCGTCATCTGCTTCCTGGCCTCCGTCTGAGCCTTGAAGTACTCGCTCATCTCAGTGAAATTGCACTTGTTTAGGTCAGTGATCTTCGCCTTTTCCTCCGGCAACATTTCCTACGGGCCAAAAAAACCCCTTCACCTGATCAACCCATTATTACCACAGTCTTGTAACATTGGTACCCAGTTCACTGAACGTTTATTTTCTTCAAACCCCACTTAGTGCAAGACACTACACTACCGTCTGTATGAAAGATCGGGGGCCACAATATACTACAATCAAAACAGCAAGACTCCAGACTCCAAAAATAAAAAATGTAAACAAAACACAGTTTTGTGATACACTTTCAACACAGGCTTGTGAGTACTAAGGACAGGTGTGAACCATTCACTAACCTTCCTCCAGTCCTTGAAGAAGTTCTTGCGGAAGATATCCTTGGTAGTGTACTCATGGTCCAGCATTTTGGCAAAAAATGTCGCCACCTCTTCAGCTTGTGGACTCAGAGTCATTGGCTTTCCTGTGAGGAACACATGGTGAGATCCAACCCACCCACCAATCAACCAACCTACCAACCCAAAGGTAGTTATGCGCCCGCACACACACACGCATGCACGCACGCACACACACGCAATTTGAAATAGCTTTGTATTAAAATTATTTCTCCCTCCCAAGTTAGAACTGCTAACTATGCTCATACAATTTGGCCCCTCGCCACAAACATATGGGTGGATGGCACAAATTGGCCTCCTCCAATCATACCACTCTTATTTTCACACTGCTGCCCAAGCAGCAAATATAAGTGGTGTAGCACCGGCTGGACGAGAGGTATGTCTGTCTCGAAGCCACTGTGAATCTGAAGTGTCCAAGAAAGGGACAGTAGTTGCTATTTAGCAAGTAGCCGAGAGAAAGCCTGCCAAAATAAAACCCATCACGACGGACAGTACTGTGCTCTGTGCCTAGAGAGTCCTGGTTACAGGCCAATGAGATTTTTGTCTGAGCGATCTGGGAAACCCATGGCTATGCATTATACCTAGCTTACATTCAACACAAACATAAAGTGCCCTCCATAAAAGCATAGCCCCGCAGCTTATTGGAGGGTATTTTTGTACATACTGGTTTCACATTTAGACATGACAATACTTTTCATACATAGTCCACCTATTTCATGACACCAAAAGTATTGGGACACTTGGTTTGCCAGGTGCTTCTGGTTAGTCAGGTGTGTTCTCTCACATTTTTACAGGCGTAAGAGAGGTGTCAACGTCTAGTTTTGATTCTAGACTTTGAGTTTAGCTTTGGAGTCTGCTCCTGGCATCTATCAAAATGAGGACCAAAGAGGTGTCCATTGAAATTCAATGAATCCATTGTAAGGCTGAAAATCTGAGGCTTACCATTAACAACTGTATGGAACAGTTAAAAAGAAATAAAGCACTGATGAGCTCAGCAGTTGCAAGGTCTCTACACTGGATGCCTGGAGAATGCTCACCATAAAGAAAAGAAAAAACAAACCAACAAACAAACAGATCTGACATATCCGGAACCCGTAGGCATGGATGGGTCAGACACTACCATCTTCAGAAGACATCAAATACAGAGACTCTACTGCAAGGTGCAAACCACAACCTAGCTGCAACAGGATATCCTGGTTACAGTTTGCTAAGAACTACCTTAAAGAGCCTGCATAGTTCTGGGAAAAAAGTCTCGTGGACAGATGAGACAAAGATGTGTACCAGAGTAACGGAAAGAGAAAAGTGTAGATAACTGCCCTGGAACTAGCTCACTCACTCACCCGTCTTCAATTATTTTATGACTGAGAACGGAAGCAGCCAAATTCGTTCTGAAGCACACAGAAACATCTTGCCCGTTTAAGTACAGAAAAATGCCTCCAAACTTATTGGACGGTGATTCATGGAACAGCAAGACAATGACCTCAAACATAATATAGCAAACAGGGACTTTTTCAGGGCTAAAATGTAGAAAGCTCTTAACTGGCTAAGTCAATCACCAGATTTAAATCCAATTGAACATGCATTTTGTTTGCTGAAGATAAGACCTAAGGCAAACAGACCTCAACACAAACAACAATAACTGATGATGGCTGCAGTATAGGCTTGGCAGAGCTTCCCCAGAGAGTCTGATGGTGTCAATGGGTCACAGACTTCAGACAGTCAGTGCATGCAAAGGATTGGTGACCAAATACTAAATCTGCATGCTTATTTTGGATATAATATCAATCTGTCCCAATACTTCGGGTATTCTGAAATAGGGAGACTATGAATAAAAAGTGTAGTTGTGTATAAATGGTGAAACTTATATGTACACAAATAAACTTTTTTTTAAAGCTTGGAATATAGAATTTACTACTTGTAATTGTTTGATTTCAAATGAAAAATTTTGAGGATAGAGCAAAAAGAAAAAAAAATACTTACAGTCCCACTACTAATGGAGGGCACAGTACACATGCAAACATAACATGGATTCCATTTGAAATAACTAGAATACAACTGGATAATTCCACAAACAAATTAATCTTAAAAAATAAACTGCCAATGACAAAGCGGAATTTCATTCAATTGCATCGGTTATTTTACGGAATAATCTCGTTCGGCACCTCTCAATTACTCCAACACAGATGGAGACACAGATAACTTCCCATCCCCTTTCTTGTTCACAAGGCTTACCGTCATAATAAAACTTAACATTGCTGGGAAGAGGCTCATAGGGAGGTGCAAAGACAGGACCTTTGTGCTCCAGAAATTTCCATTTGGAACCATCAGTATATCTCTCCTCTTCCCACCTATAGAAGGCAACAGAAGAGATTTATTAAACCATGAACCAATCAGACTGCTGTACTGCTGTACCGGCACCAAATACGGCAAACACGTCAGGGATAAGGATGGCAGGGCCCAATGGTCGGGGACCCAATCTAGTGTTGGCCACTAAAACAGAAACACTGGTGGCCAGATTGGATCAGCACCTTATTTTTTAATTATATTATAAAATAATTTCAATTACTTATTAGGTTACAGGAAAAAGACATTCTAGTAAGTTAATTTCTAAAACTGCTTCAGAGGGTTTGTTATGTATAATAATTCAAATTAGTTAGATCAATTTTGCTACCAGTTAATAATTTCAAAGGTGCCACGTACAAATAGCTCACAAATGTTGGCTGCCTGCAGTCCAGATAAAGCCCCAGTGGAACAGAAAATTCTAGAAATGGAGTTCTCGTGGAAGAACAGTTATTTTAAATGAGCTTACTTTGCCATTAAAAGGGAAAAGCACTCAGGGGAATAGCGCCGTTACCATGGTAAGTAATTAGGTCTCTGACAGATGGATGGCAAGGCGAGTTTGATTAAAGTTGTCAATTTCCATAGCTACTTACAGAAGAGTAACCATTACACTCAAGTTCAATAATCACAATCCAGCTAAGTCAATTACTGTACAGGTTCAGCTCTTTAAATAATTTTTAATAATTTTTAATTGAACTAGTGATGGCTACACCACAAAAAATCACCATCACATAGGCGTCATCTACTGTCACTCAATTCTTAATATTTTTACAAGTAGTTTACTTAAAAAGTACTTTGCGATTAAAAGGCAAAGTCATTTTTGAAGACGGACATTTAGGAGGAAAAAAACCAAAGTGTTGGAAATTTTGCCTAGTATGCTAGAAGACATCTATTAGACATCCGGCCGTCTACTGAAAATTGTGATTGATTGATGGGTATGGGAAAGTTTTGTGTACTGGACACTGTGAAGGGCATTTTGGTCAGAAAGGTTTACGGCGGTTTAAAATATTAATGACTGCACCGGCCTGTAGTCATTCAATGAAACTTCACCAGCTTTTACCACCAAAACTAAGAGCGCGGCTGGGCTTCACGTTCAGAATCTCACCATTTCCACTTCTCCTCCGACTCCTTCTTCACTTTCTTCTTGGCATCCGTTACTTCGGATTTCTTGTCTTTGGTCTTCTTTTTGGGTTTCACGTCCTAGAAAAAACCAGACAAAGAGCCTTACGGACTGGAGTTTCCTCGCTCGCTCCGCTTGCACTGACATCAAAGGAACGGAAAGGGAAAAAAACAACCCAAACAAGCCAGACGTCCGCCACTCACTTCTTCCTCTGGTTTCCTCTTTTTTGCCTTCTTTTCATTTTCAATCTTGATCTTTTTGGGTTTGAATTCAGAGCTGGGAAAAAAAAATGTGTTTGTTATAAAGGACAGAACTTTTAGGACCTCACATTTATTACCGTTGACTTTCAACAAAAAAATAAATAGATACAGCGTTATGAGATCTATACAACACCGGAGGTTTTAAATAAAAGTAAATGTCCCAATAAAAAGGTCCCATTCCTACAACCAAAGCGACAGTGACACACAGGCAAACCCCAGGCATCAGCAGGATTGTCAGTCATCTCCTCTCACACAGCAGGCTCACAGCGAGTGGCCCCCACAGCACCAAGCATAGGGCATACTCACTCATCGTCGTCCCGCTCCCGTTTCAGTGAGCGCTCGTATTTGGGAGAGTGGCAGAAGCTGTCATTATCCGGTTCGCTTTTAATGCGAGGGGGGCTAGGGAAAGAACAAGGGGCATGGTCAATGCCCGAGGGAACGCGTGTTCGCTCACACGGCGGAGATTCACACCACCAGACTTTTGGCCACAAAGCATCGAGGGGGGAAACCTTCAATTCCCTACCCATAATTCCCCTCTCCGAGTGTAGCGGCTCAGCACGATCACAGACCCCAGCATGCATAAAGCTCTCACCTGGCAAATCCGTTTTCGGTTTCCTTCTTCGGCCTTTGGTCGACATTTGGCGTTTTGGTCTGTGGAACAAGGACAGAGTATGCTTTCAGAACTGGCGGGAGGATGCAATCTCAGAATCAGCAGAAAGAAAATAGGGGCTTGGCGAAGAGCACTACTGTTTAAACAGTGCGACGGAAATGCAATACCCTCAGCAGACGCATTCAAATGATGTGGCAACTGAAATCTTAACTCACAAAGAACTTCTTATCCGATGGACGGGTTCTCCTACGCCCCTTTTCCTTTGGATAAATCATGTCTCTAAAATGTTTTTAAATAGTGACAGCACTTCCAGATTTGAAATGTCAATTAAAAAACGTACATATATTGGACATTCGCCACTGATCTCTATACTTATATTGGTTGTCAATATCACAGAAATAAAGTAACCTGAAGCAAAGCATCAAGATCTAATTACAAAATAAAGTGGCTGAGAATGACACACTATTGAAAGTGGTTGAAGACTGATACACTATTGACAGTTGTTGAAGACTGATACAGTATTGACAGTGGCTGAGACTGACACACTATTGAAAGTGGTTGAAGACTGATACACTATTGACAGTTGTTGAAGACTGACACACTACTGACAGAAGCTGAAGACTGACACACTATTGACAGAAGCTGAAGACTGATACACTATTGACAGAAGCTGAAGACTGATACACTGTTGATAGTGGCTGAAGACTGACACACTGTTGATAGTGGCTGAAGACTGACACACTGTTGAAAGTGGTTGAAGACTGACGGTCTCTACTTGCACGTCTTTACGACTGAGTCCCATGGTCTCATCATAGCTTGTACAGGGGGCTTTGTGAAAAGGGAGGTGCAGGCTTTTTCAAACGCCCCTAATACCCAAGAGCAGAATTCTTCAAACCTTCCTGCCAAGATACCACCCCTTCCCCAAAAGTGTTTAATTTGAAATCATCTAATCATCTGTTAAAACTATGGAAAACATACACAATTAAATTTGTTAATATGTCTATTGCCGCACAAAAACAAAAAAAAAGACACCAAACGAGAATCAGCTTTACGTTATATTTCTGATGTGTCAAGAGTTAGACGGTGGACTATGGAGTCAGATATGGGGATAACTATAGCTAAATTTCACACACACTACACATTAGAGCTGAATTTTCCCGTAAACTTATTGTTTGAGAACACTGCCAAACATCACAAAATAAAAAATGTTCTTTTGACAAGCAGCAATCAGGAACAAAACTGAATGGCAGGGTGTGTCGTTGCCAAGGAAACGGTGTGAAATTATAATTTCAGACACTGTTGTATATACTCCCACTGCGCCAGCAGCTCCTAAAAGGGCTCTGTTCATGTTATTACCAACTCAGTTGCAAAGCAAGGCCTTGCACATCGCCTGCTGCCCAAATGCTAGTCCACACCCATTCAGGGGGGCGTTCAACTGCCTTAGATAGCTTAGTTTGTTTTTTAAAAAAAAACCTAAATTCACAAGCTGGCTGTAACCCTCTGAGTAACAGATGACTTGCATACACTTTTGGACTTCCTTCCCATTTATTTAAAGCAACGATGCGTTGAGCCGCGGCGCGCGGCGGTGAAGCGGTCCACGAGTCAAACTCCGCCCCCCCCCCGCGGCACACCTTGCCGTCTTTCCTCTTGTCTTTGTCCCGGTGCTTGTCCTTGTGTCTCTCCGAGCTTCCGTTTCTCTGCTTGGTCTTTTCCTTCTTCCTTTCGGACAAGTCCCCTTGCTCGCTTGAGTTCCGTGTTTACGACCGGGGGGAGAAAAGGTGGAAGGAGGTTGGTCAGCTGTATTAAAGTAGGCACCGACCAAAGACGCAGGAGGCAGCACAAAGGAGCGGACTGCCCAGATTGAGGGGAGCCTGGTCGGAACAAGGCACTGCAGAAACGCGAATTACTTCCGTGGCACACGCCACCCCCCTCCCTGTCCCTATCTGATGCTGGATATCCCCAATATTCGGTTTCATAAGCGCTGCACTAAGCACAGCCAAAAAATACAGGCCACGCTGTGCTAAAAAACAAAACAAATTATTTGCAGATGTAATTTTCTTCTTCTTTTTTTTTTTTTAAAGCCCATCTGACTGAATATCAATGGAGACTTAAATGTCTCCAATGTCTCTCTGCCAAACAACCCCACACACACATATCTGATCTGGGGGAAGGAGGGGATTCAGACAGCCTCCACCACTAACAAAGCCTGTGGTTCTCCAGAAATCGGCTAGTTTCTTAAGAACTGTTTTTGGATAATTCAAAATCAAGGAGATGAACCCAGATGCATTTGTGGGGCTGGAAAGACGCCCCTAGTGTGGCTCAGCCGGTAGAAGGCTGGCAGTGCCGTCAGGAGTAACGGGCCTCCCCCCTCCCGCACTGTAATGTGTAGCTCGACTTTTGGCTGGATGGGGTGAGTGGGGCAGCAGGGAGGCCAGACCCCATCCCAAACCAGAGAGAAAATAAGTGAACTGAACTGGCAACTCCAAATAAAAGGAGACAGGAAGCTTGAGGGGCTGGGACAGGCGGCAGCTGACAGACCTGGAATATATGGTTCTTACTCCTGAGGCATATGGCCCCCTTCCTGTCAATGCTCCCGTCAACCAGGGCGGTTCTCCGTCGAAGCGAACAAGCGTTGGAATACAAACACTCACTGTCTCCAATGGGAGGCGGAACAAATGGCCGTGACCAAAAGTGTCACTGAAAGGGAGAGTGAGTGGGGCGGAGGCACGGACGGACCAATAATGAAACCCAGTCAGAATGGAGAGAACGAGAGCGTGCGTGCGAGGGCGTGCGCGTGCGTGAGTGTGCAAGGGCGTGCATGCACGGACCAAATACAACGGGCAAGGAACATACCTGTTACTGTATTTGGCCTTCTCCCGTTCCCTGTCTTTTTTGTGCTTGTGGTCCTTGTCCTTATGCCTGTCTCTGTGTTTGTGAGAGTCTGTGGACGGATGGAGAGAGATGATGCAGAAACGGTCAGTGGAAAAACAAGGAAAGAAATGCAGAGTCATCTCGAGCATCGTTGGCCATTTTACCCTTTTTTACAAACAGACAGAAAGGCTTTTATAGTAAATCCCCCAGTTCAAAGCCTCACATAGACACTTCTATTACAAGTTGCCTTTTCCTGGAAGCTCTTTGGCTAAAGGAGACTGTAGTGGTGAGAAGGGGTGGGAAAATACACACCTTTCTTACACATTAGGGGTTACTGTCACGTTCCGTACCAACCCCCAGGCGTGGGACCTCGCGGCAACGTGCACTGAGCGTGAAGCAAACTGAAAATTACAATCTAACACAAATCGGCGACTTGACCACATTAAGAGATGACTTGATGCCCAAATACCAGAGCAAGAGTTCAGAAAGAGGCCTCTGGCAGCGACTGCCACCGCACAATCCTCCAAACGTACCAAACTGGGGTTATGCGTCTGTGTGAAAATCGTGAATAGGTGTGCTTAAGAAAAACAAGGGGTCACAGGCAGGAGAGACAGGGAGAGAGAGAGATAGATAATGATTGTTTGAGGGGAAAGTAGGAATTTTTGTTAAAAAAACAAAAAATAAAACCGCTCTACTTTTTTTTTTTTTTATCTAGGAGAATTAACCCATCGAGACTTTTCAGTCCAAAGCACGAGGGATTCAAACTTCTACTTTCTGCTGATGGGATCAAATCACTCTCATAATCTTTTCCAGCCACACTAGAGAAGCAACCTCAACGTTTGTAATATTTTGTAATCCCTTATCAGTTTAACTGGAGGCTGAGCCACCAGGACACCTTTCACTCTGAAAACGTATGCATAAAAGCACCCCGATCAACACTTTCATTTCCTCTAACACCAGCTGCGGCCAATCACAGCATCCATGACAGGCTGAGGAACATGCTCTGATCTTCTAAGGCAACCCTGGTGCATCAACATTCCTACAAACTCTACAGTCACACTCATACACAATTCTGTTAAAAGTCTCCCTAACTTGACTTGTTCATGTATCGAGATTATAGCTCCGATGAATGAAAAGAAATACCACAACTGTAGTCCCTGATACCTCAGAAACCCTCTCAACAACCACATCTCTCATTCCAGCGTATAAACGGTGTTCATTGAAAATGGTATTACATTTTACATTACATTTTTGGCATTTAGCAGACGCTCTTATCCAGAGCGACATACAAAAGTGCTGTAGTTTTAGGGGTTAAAGTGCAATGCAAAACTGAGCTATCTCACCCTTATGACAATTACTGAGAGCAGGTATAAGACTAATGCTACAAAGCGGTATTAAAAAAAATAACCAAATTCAATCATTGGCGGTAAACCAAAAAGCAACATTGGACTTTCCATTGAGAGTAAAATTTCCTTTGGCTTTTGATCTCTGGTTTCACTTCTGTCCAGTAACCAAAGCCCTAATGAACACGTGTGTGCACACAAGGCTTCCACATTTAATTTCCCTCCAAGGCCACCAGACTAAAACACTTCCATAATGGGACACAAGGACTGGCACCCTACATCAAGAGATGGTCCCAAACGTTTGTGAGTTGTCACAATCAAACAGAGAAATAAATGAACAACGAACCCACAGAAATGGCTGCTGTAAAATATTCAGAGCAATCTGTTTAAAGCTCTACTGCCAAACCACTGTAATATTGATGCCAGTCTTGCTTTAAGGACCGCAAACAATAAAACTAAAAAATGTTTAATTCGTACTAGCCAAAATGTCAAAATAAATGTTCAGATTTAACAAGATCACAGTTTTTATGCCCATCCATACTTGCTAAGCAAAATGCTAACAAGAATGCATTAAGCGTGTTAACAGCTGTACAAAGGACAGCACGCCGAAAACGGCTACAATGATGACACTTTCTTCACCCAGCTCTAGTCAGCCTTAAGCTTAAAATACTTCCCAAAAATAAATAAATTGTGAGCTGCCATTCAGATATTTTATTATATTATGAAGATCTATCTTGGCTTTAAATCCGTCTTCCCTAAACATTTTTTTAAACACTGTCGCATCCTCGTCTCAGCATTCCTCGTGAATGAAGTGCATCAAACCCCTCATAGCTCATAGATTTGGACCAGATTAAGCTGGCCTGAAAAGGAACCTTGCGTTTAAGACTACCTCTTGTAGTGAGAATGTTGAAAAAAATACCCAATTAACTGTGGCCACAGCTCAGGAACCTTAGCGACACTCTGTTACACTAGGCAACAGGCAGTTTTACAAGACTTTTGTAAAAAAATGTAATGAGATTTTCAAAATATTGCATTGTTACGCTAAGGAACAGGTAACTCGTGTTTTGTCGTCATTGTAAACTAAACTTTCCCAGCGCAAATCTAAAAGTAATACTGACAATGCAAAAAGGGAAGACATTCTGGAGTTTCTTAACATGCAGGTCAGGAGGATGAAGACATTAAGAGGAAATTGTGATAGAAGGAGGGAGACACGAGCTAGGTTTCAGCATGTACAACTACAGCACGTTGTTTAGAACCTAAGTCCTTAAAAATCACCTGTGAAATGAAGGACTCACACCCCATAAGAGGCTGCATTCTCACAAGCCACCATGTGCATTTTGGTGATAAAACAAAGTGTGGATGTGGTGTGCACATCTATGCAAGATTGACATTGCAAAATGACAAATTCAGGTCAGCTGTAGTTTACGCCATCTCACATCTAACATGACTCATTTTCAGTACATCCATCTAAGCACAAATAGGCCTACATCTTACTCTTCATCTCTGGTTAAATTCCCTGCAGAAGGGCAGTTGTAATATACTTTGAAAAATAATAGTAAAAATATGACTGAATCATCGGTACTCTATTAAAACAATAATGAACACCAGTTTAATACAAATGTAATCAACACGATTAATAACACCAGAGTTGGCTTTCCTTCAGTCATTCTCAAATCCAACAGGCATTATTTTTAACATTGGGTTTACACCAATAATTACTTTTTAAGAACCAACCAGTCTCATCTGATCACATGTCTCCTTGACTTTTTGTCTGTCCTGGATTAGCGGTCAACGAAACAAAACTTTTAGAACTTAATTCTAAGGAATAAAACAATCATGGAGACACATTTTTAATGCACAGACAGACAACGGCAGAATCAATACATGCAAGATCGATATCCAAGCATAAAATACAGAAGATTGCTTGGTAAAAAAAAAAAATACTAAAACTAAGTAATAGAAGTAAGTATCAGAAATCACTACAAAATCTGAATTTTGTTTCAGCCCCCCAGCAAAGCACAAACCTTAAATAAATGTGTCAAGTGCCAAACTTTGACTACCTAAATGGAGAGAAAACATGAAACTGCCGACTTGGACATTAGTCTTTCCATTTGAGGGGAAGTGGCTTGCATATTTGCTCGCAAGTTCACAATACAGGTGCTTGAGGGCAGATCACAAAAGCAATGAATAATCTCGCAGCTCCACTGCCAGGGACATCAGGGGGTGTAGTGGTTAAGATGGCAAGGGCGAAACTGAAAAGTTCCTCTCCAGCTGTTGTACCCTTGAATAAAGTACTGAGCTGTATAAATCTGAGTCTACGTGCATGCTTCAGAACCTCTGTGTCTTGTCATTTGGACCTGGTTTAATGCAGAGGACGTTCAGTGACATGCACTGTTGTACACTGGTGGAAAATGTTTTACTGCTAACCGTCTTTTCAAAAACATGCAGATGCATACATCATTCACACAGAGGACAAACAGTGCTGATACACTGATGTAACCCAGGGGATCTGTAGCACTTATGAGGTAATACATAGAGACGCTATTACATTCAATTTTCATTTTTAATATATATATTTGCATTTCACCACATGCATTTTTTATTCACCAAAAGGTTTATAACATATGGGAGTTCATTTAAAAGTAGGCAATACATTATTTAATCATGAAGTTACTTTAATGGTGTGCTACTGTGAGCATAATACAAACTGACTGTTGCATTATGAAAACAACAATAACACAATTTTTTTAATTTAGTAGTAAAATGTTTTTTTAAACAAAGAAACAAAACAAACAAAAATAAATAAATTGACAACAGTAAATTACAGTTAAAAGTGGTCGTCTGCATTTAACCCTTTGCACTTGTGACCGCTGCATCCTTGGGATAAAAAACTGTGAAAAGCTACATTCATTCACCAGACAGAGCATCTTCAAAGAAATCACCATGTACAAAGACACATTTCTTACGTCCTGTATAGCAATGCACTCCTAACTGGCACTAACAAATAGCAACTTTGCAACTTAAAAAAGCAAACGAAATGAACTACTACCACGGATTAACAATTCACTTTTGATAAATTACATATTTTCTTTGTGATCTGAAATGAAACCACCAGCCTTATGTATGTAATTTCTAACGTGACGCTTACCTTTTTAATAAATTTAGTAAAGGTACTAATTTAATGATGCCACAAGCAACCATTTCGGTAAAACAATAATAATTATTATAATTATAATTATTGTATAAATTTAATTTTAAAAACGGAGGAATCTGAATGAAGATAAAAGGATGAGCAGAATCCTGCCAAGATCAACGTAACGGACCCCCAGTTCCACCATACTTCGCCTCCATATCACGGCGATCTGCACTTTGCGTTTTCGGTACTCAGACTGCTAGGCAGAGAAAAAGAAAATGGCGCAGAGACTAAGTCCTCAACCCCCAAATCGTGACTTTCAGGTACAAAATATAGCTTTTTCCGCACTCCCTCAAGGCCTAAAAACGCGGATTTCGAAAAAAGAATGTTCGGCTCTTTTAGATGCTATATTAAGTTTTAAATGATAAACCTTCAAAGTACGATTTAAAAGCCCTCCATTTGAACAATAGACGCTTGTGAGTAACGGAGAAGGGACTTAGTCTCTGGGACGCCATTTCTGTCCTTAAAAAACTAACTACAGAAAACAGACATTTCACAATTGGCGCAAAAAACGAATACATTAGCAATCGATTAACAACAGTTCAACCGAGAACCTAAGACTTACCGTTAACCCTAGATCCAGGTTCGATCTGCAAAAGAAAAATGAGTTAAAATAGCCTTATATTGACTAAATGTACTGCGAGAACCACTAGACAGAAAAACCTATCAGCCAGCAAGCTTACTTGCTAAGGTTATGTGAAAATATATTTACACTGTACAATAAGCATAAAACTACTCATAAAGTTATAAATTGAATGTCAATAGCTCCTGTGATTATTATATTTCTTATTACAAAACACAAGCGATTCTGTCAGTTTTCTTAAAATGTTATTTTTTACTAATTCACTGTACAGTGGTACTGTTAAACGATTAGTTAGCTATATAAATCCAACAAAGCTAAGGATTACCGGTCATGACATAACAAAATATTAGTAACACCAGCTACCTGGGAGTCCTTACGTCCATAATCCCCACTCATTGTGTAGTGGCTTATTTTTAAAATATTAAATGTCTTGGAATAAATGCCGGCCGAAGTGGTGGGCAGAATGGAGAAAGAAGCAGTTGTGTAACAGACTAAGTCCAGAAATCGAACAACTGCGCATGCTCTGGTCAGTTGAAACGCGTCCTCCCGTTTCGTAGTGCATAGATCCATTTTTCTCCTAATGTTGGTTTGAGTGTTAGGAACGCTACCTGCGTGTGTCAACAACTATGTTTTAATAAGTACGGGGCCTCATTTTGTCTTCAGTCTCTTGAAAGTTTAGGAGGAAAAAATAATACAACAAGAAGCTTCTGTTCTGTTGAGGAAACTGAAAAGTCGCCTAAAAAACCTCACTCACACAACAATCCTCAATCGCCTCCTAGGAGCTGGTTGCCAATCATTTGTTCTTGTTCATTATTGTTTTGTTTTTAATCGATTTGTACGTTATCTCCTTAGTAGCACTTGCTTTTGTATCTACTTGCAGTACCACTCAATTGAGCACATTAACCCCCAGACTTTGGTGCCGTCGTTGGTTGCTCTAGATAAAAATGTATTATTTAGATCCGTGATACTAGCCAAGACAGTCTTAATTTATTAAGTTGCTGTATGATCACGTTGTGTTTCCTGTAGCTTCACCAATTTTCTCCTGCTACTTCCCAACACAAATGGAAGCAGAGATATTAAAAGTTTTTAAAATCAATTATCATAGTCAATTTATTCCCTTCATGTCCAGTAGGCTATCAGAAATATAACCTCTGAAGCCGGTCGATGAAATGCCAAGCAGGCTATGTATGAACAGAGAATCTGTGACCCGTGAGATTTAGTGACAAGAAAAAAAAATGGTTCCTTTCTATTCCATCAGTGTTAAACACAGTAAACCTGTGGAGGTGGTACATTTTGGTTGCTATCTAAATGGAGATAAATGTAATTTTTCACAATGATTGACAATGTTGTTTTATATTAAACCTACCCGTTTGGAAAACCTGGAAATGCTGGCAGTGCTTAATATTTTAACAGTGAAATAACACAGAAAATCACATCATAGTTTTTTTTTTTTTTTTAATTATCTGTTTGAAAGTTGTCCAAGAAAGAGGTGCTTCCATTTTTTTTTCAGAAAATGAAAAATGTTTGAGAAGATATGTGAAAAGTAATTGATGGAAGCGTGAGATCAGGTTGAGTTGGCTGAACTTATCTTATGATCTACAGGGACTGTTATACCCCACAAACAGGCTCCCAACACCAGTCACTGCAGAAAATGCACAACTATTAGGTAGTAAGGTAAACGCCTCCCCGGTTAAGATTACGTACTGAGTAAATGTTTAGCAAAACAACATATTATTGGGTTTTACAAACAAAAGTATGTAATAACAATTATTATTATTTGCGATGAGGAAGGCGTACAGGAAGGAATATCCCATAGGGAGGTTTTTTGGTTTAAGGAAGTGTGGAACTGCAGAAAAAAGGTCTGAATATGTCACACTGAGCAACTAAAGGCAATAATGTTTGGAAGATTGGAGATCCAGAGGGAGCAGAAATTAATGCTCAATGGCTAATCCGTGATTAAACACGGTTTCGACATGACGACCACGCAGGTGTGATCTCGCACCCACAGTAAGTTTTCACTTTCCGTTCACAAAGGGAAATGCCCCTTGTAATGCCCTTACTATGCAAGAGATCCATTTTGGACAAAGCGTTAAGTCAATTGGTCAGTAGCTGGAGGGCAGAAGCAGTTTCACCTGTACCATTAAAAGGTTTTCGTCAATATGACAGCCAGTCCAGTTACATAAAAATTCTATAATAACGACTCCACACAAACCACCATAAAAAGAACATGAATTGAGGCCCATTAACAGCCATCATAAAATAAGCGTTTTCTTTGCTTTGAACAAGCAAAATCCCAATTCCAAACAAGCAAGACACTTGGCAAGGAGATATCAGGGTTAGAAATACATTTCAAATGTTTGCTATAGAACCACCATGGGGTTAATCGGCACCATATTCACGGTGACGTTGTGGAACACGATCTTTTAAAACCCTGCCTGAAGTTGAAATTTGTTAGAATATAAGAAGCGGAAGAAACACTAAAGTAAAACAAGGCCATGTCGACGTACAGCTTCAACCGGCTGCTTCTCTGATTGAGAAGTTACTATCCAAAACCAAACAATCGTAAAAGGAGCCCCCCGTTTTATATATGCTCAGATTAGATCAGTGACATTTCCTCAAATTTCCAGACTAGATTGAATACAAATTTCTTGACAAGCAGTGGCAGCATCAACAGGATCCATATAATCCAACAACATGGAGCTGGGAATACAGCAACACATCTCACAAATCAAGTAAGAATTTACCCATTACAAAACACAGTCCCCAAAAGAAAGATGCTAAATTGCGATTGTCGCCGCCTCACACCCCTAGCTTACATAATATACTGAATTTAATGCTTGCATTCTCTTGGGTTTTCAGTTTTGTTCTTTTTGTGAATAGCTGTGGAGATTAGTTCTGACGTCCCACAGCAAGAATTAAAAATTAAATTACAAATAGAACATGCTAAACAGATTGAAACCTAAATCTTTAAAGATATGCTTCAAGGTCAACTGTTGCAAACCAGTTCTAGAATACATAAAACTCAATTACACTTGGATTCATCCATTTTCAGGAAGGGGGATGCACCAGATGCACATTGAAAGACAAGTTCTAATTTAGAATATTTATTCACTTTTGAAAGATCTTAAAAATCATTTAAAAGGCATAAAATAATGAAACTTATCAAAAAGGTGTGGGAACAAACATGCAGCAAATTGATGGAACAAGAAGGGTCTGCGGCTTTTTAAGTGCTCCGTGAAACAGGACATTAAACTGTATACACAAACAAAAGTGCCAATCAGAAACCGATCTGCCTGATATGTGGAAATGGGGTGACAGCTTAAAACGTGCTGCAGGTGCTTGTGTAGAACAGCCTGGGGAAAAAAAACAAGGAAAGAATGGATGACTTAACTCTGCAGCACTGCAGTGGATGGGGAGGTCATGTGGGGTTCGGTCCAAGGAAGGTCCGTGTTCAGATCTAAGGGTTCAAATTTCTCGGGGGCCAGCATTCGTGCACAGGCCGATTACGGAATCGCAAGCATCGAGTAGATATCCCTTGCAGCCCAAACAGATGTCCTGACTGTGCCAGTCTCTCATGGCCAAACTGTGTAGGGGGACTGAGCTGGTGACACGAGACTCAAGGACTAGAGGAACCCTTCAAAAAGACACACACAAAATCAAAAGCCAGTCACAGAACAAATCCTATTGCGCATACAAATCTGAACCCCTAAGTGACAGCCCCTTTCTGTTCCAGCAGCCACCCGATTCTACAGCAAATGAAGGAAACTAGCGGGGTTCACCTGGAGCAGTCCCAGGCCCAGCGCTCCCTCCAGAACAAGCGTATCCCTTGCTCGCTATCCTTGCTCAAAACGATCTTCTTGAAGAAGTTCATCGGCAGGTTTACGCACCACTTGAAGGGCAGTCGCATCTGGCATTTCAGAAGACTGCAGTCAAACAGAAGTTCCAGTAGAGAACACAGAAAACGGCTACTTGCATTACCTTCGTCTCAGGTTCTGGCGAAAGGAACATGTAAGCAAAGGATAATAAGCCAACTTACCTCCAAACAACATTCCGGGCATACAACCCTGAAAGAAGATTGGAATGAATCAAACTGAACAGACAGGAAAGATTTCATTTCTGCCCCCAAGGCAGCATTTACAGAAGATACTGTACACTGCATATAATGCAATTTCTCACCAAGGTATTCAACAGAAACAACCATCTATAACTACTGATTCTGGTGTTAATGCATGATAAATCTAGGGAAACTATCATCCATTCAAGTTACAAACCTACATTAATACATTTCAGGCTCACGTCTAGCACTAGAATAACTAACAATATTGGCTACTGTGCTGAATGCTGTTCATTTGGGATTAGCAATGCAGAAAAAAGTACTTTACCTGTTGCAAAGAGAGCAAGAGTTATGCCAGGTGAAGTACAGGCTCTTCTTTGAACAATATGAGCACACCTGCAAAAATGAAAAACACAGGGCAACAGGCAATTTAAAACTTGTCCACCTTGTCAACAGTATAATCTCCATGAAACTTGAGCTCACCCGACAGTTTATATATCTGTCACAGGACATGGTCTTTAGGGCTCTGGTCTCCTTCTGGCGCTCCTTGATGACCTCAGCGATAGTTAGCGGAACACACACCTTGCCGCAGTTCTTTTCCTTTATAAGACATTTGTGTCAAATGTAAATCGACTGTCTGGGGAAAGTACCCAAGCCATTTAGGCTACAGCTCTAAACACTTAAAGGTGCCAAGTTTCGCCCTCATTGTTACAAGTTAAAATTTCACATTTAGAAGCCAAGAATAAATAAGAGGTCACAGCAGATACCATTGTGCTAAACCTGAGGTTGTTGGACAGGGAACGGGAGCGCCGCTTTCCTTGGGACCAGCCACAGTCGGGATTCATAGGTGAGGATGAGAGCACAGGGAGAAACTTCAGCTCCTGATCCACTGTAAGAGAGCAAAAGGACACTGCCTGTTTGGGTAGGCACATCATTGAGTATCTCCTGGCACTACAGGATACAAGTTCAAACAAGTCGTTTTTCAGCAATCAAAAGTGTTGTGGTGGTCAGGAGGCTGCAAGTTCTAAATGCTATAGTTCATATAAAACTTAATAAGCATGCTGAATGCACAGAAACGCAGGCAAAGCAGAATAATGGTAAAGAGCCAAAATGACCGTACCTGTCGTGTTAATAGCCTGCTGGGACAATTTCTCGTCACAGAATTCTGCCTATTGGATGAGAGGAGACTTCACCCACTACACAAAGGTTCTCCAACCCAATTTCTAGGCTTGGGGCATCACAATAGCTGAACAATGGTCAAACTGAATAGTTTTAGCCAAGTACTGCCATCTAAGAAATTGTCAAAGGATCGTACAATTCACTAATCGCATGAATCACCACAATACAGTCATATTAGTTCATATTGACTTAGCAATGGACAATGGACCTCACCTCACACTCTGCCACTTGAAAGTTATGTGTCAAAATGGGATTTAACTGGAACGTGTTGTCCTCAGAGGAGGAGTCTGCACACATGGACAGAGTGTTTTGGGGCGAACAGCCATCATCTTTGTAAAGCAAGAAACATGGGTAGATGAGATGAGGGAAAGTCTTTCTAGAGAAATGACCTGCACATTAGTAAAACAATATCAGCCAATGCACAAAGCTACTAGGAAGAGAGACAAAGCTTTGAGGTACCTTTACACCCCAACCTTCCCTTGTGTGAAGCAAAGAGTTTCCCCCTGTCCACTGTACGAATTTCCTCCATCAGTAATTCGTGCATGCTGGATTCTTTGTGAAGAGTCTTTAGTTTTCGGGACGAGACCTGTACAGCAAAGACATCTTGATAGTTTGTTATACCACATTCCTATGCAGCTAAGGATTGGCCAATGATTCCGTGCAAGGTAACTGGGACTCCACCTCTTCCTGGTAAAAAATAAAAAACTCACAGGTCTAAGCTTGGGCCTTGACCGTACAAACTCCAGAAGAGCTTCATGGGGGTCAATAAACTGGCGCCTTTCTTCGACTTTCTAAGTGGAACAGAAGTAGAAGACTTGATTCCGAAAAGGAGATCACTCTGAAACGATACACCAATCCATCAGCTATCACAGCAAAATCAATACACAACGTGATGAAGCGTAAGTGGAGATGGAGCGTGAACAGTAGTACAACCAGCATAAACCGCCCTAGCCTCCTAACTCCAAAACTAACCCCCCCCCCCCCCCCAACCCCACTCAGGATCCACAGGCTCTATGATGTGCTTTTGTCCTCAGCAGAAGACTTGAAGAAACTCAATTATCTCCATTTCAGAGACAGGTTGATGAGAGGAAAGACTACTTCAATGGTAGTTTGATTTGAGCTTCTCTTGTTCATTATGATTCTCACACATTGGACCAGCAGGTAAGACCACCAGAGGCTTACCTGGACCGACCGGAGTTTGAACCTCCTGAGCTGAATGTCCCTCAGCAGCTGCTCAAACGGAGAGTACTCCACCGGGAGGGGGGCACTCACATTCAACCGATCCCCACCAGGCCTGAGCGTCACTCCCCGACTAAATTCTTCCACAAGGTGTTTCCATGTAAACACCTGCGAGACACACTGCATAGCCCACCCACCTCAGGCCAAAAGTCACTCACTTTCAAATACTCCAAAATGCTAGTATAGTCATATCGTAGTCCGTTCCAAAGAGCTTTAATGCACTTACCCAGCTTGCTGTGACTCGAGGAACTATTTTAGTTTCTGGTTCAACGACCAATTTTCGCAGAGTCTGGTTATAAATATTTGGGGGGGGAAAATAATTTTTTTTTAAAGTCACATGAAATTACATAACATGGGTCATAATAAAAAAAAACACATTTAGTTTTAGACTCCCGAGTGCCTCAATCAGCTCCCACCTATGAGCTGAAGTTCACCCTTTCAAATCCAGGTCATGTCATTAGCCAATTGTGACTGAGATTAAATTTTAACAATGGCGCCACCTGGGGCGGATAGGGTTAAACCGGCCACTTGGCTCATCGCTGACAAGCGTCTCCTATTGGCTTCCCAGGTGCCTGTTGGCTTCCAGTACCGCCAAGAAGGACATGCCTCTCCAACAGGTGCTGAACCTCTCGCATGGGCCGCATAACGTGCAGCACGGAAGAGTCGAAGGCGACTGGGATTGTAGGAGCCTAGTCGTACTTCCTCAACCTCCCAGCATGTGGTGGGGGGAACCATAGCGACGAGCCGAGATGCGTTAGCACAGTTAGCAATTCCGGAAAATTACAGCGAGATGGTTCTTCAACCATCCCCTGGCAGATTACAAAGAACAGGCACTCCCAGAAGACTTGCTTACGACAGTACTTTGCATGTATGAAATGTGCTGGAGCAGCCACTAGCACAATGTAGAGACATTTCTGGAGCAGCCGTCATTCTGAACTTGCCTGTCTGGTACACTGTATGTTACGAAGGTAGCGGCACAGTTCCAGAGTCTCAGAAAAGACGGTGGCACAGATGGCCCTGTAGTGGTGCCTTGCTTGGGTTGGGTCGTATAGACGATCCTCACAAATCTGAGGGGGCAAACAACAACTGGCATAGTACCAACAATACAGGGAGTGCCACTCTGCTGCATGCCATTTTTGACTACGCTACACTTAAATCACAGCATACTGTGCCCATTGTTTCAATGTCACAGACCATTCTGGGCAGTTCACTGGCCTTTATGCACATTGCTCTGCTTGCAAATCAATTACAACAGCAAATGGTAGTTTGCAATGCAGAGCTGGAAAGACTACGGATTTCAGCCTTAGGCTGGTTAGTGGCTACATTGTGGAGAACCGCAGTTAGGTTTTTAATACCTGGATGACCTCAGCAAGCGTGCACACCGGCTGAAAGGACTCCTTCATATCCTGGCCGAGGTTCACCTTTGTCATCTGGCAAACCAGAACCTCCAGGCTCTCGTTCAGCTCCCGCTCCACATTGCTCCCCAGTCCCCAGTCCAAACAAGAATAGACAAGACGTCCCAAGTAATCCACCGCCTGGAGAGAGGGAGGACATCTCAGTCATGAACGAGGACACGTAAGGCTGCTTTAAAACACAGGACACATTGGCAGTTATTCAGTTCTTAATAGCTTATAGATAACAGGACTTTTAAAGTTGCCAATATCGGTATAAAAACGTAACTTCTCACTTGCCTTGTCTTCTGTGTCAAAGGAAAAATAATCGTCTGGAAGATAATGTTAAAAAGAAGAATGCATTGTTTATCCACTTCTGCGGCATAGAAAAGCTAATTGTGCAAACAGTGTGTTGAATTAATTGTGCGGGGTACGGGATGTAGAATTAACAAACCCAGTTCACCGCGATTACCCCAGCCATACCCCCTTAAGTAAGGACATATTCCGGTAGGGTATTCTACCTGTCCGTCTTCTGCGATAAACACCCGTTTAAAAACACTAAAAGTTACCAAAAAAGTCTCACCGATGCTGCAATCGTCCAGTTTAAGACGGACGTGCCCGTCATTAGTAAATAAAATACCATTGGCCCCGCGGAGCTGGAACTTTTTACGTAAACCGTCCTCTTTACTTCGGTCCTCTGAGAGAAGGGTTGATAACTGATAACAGAGCGCCCAGGCCTGTTCCTCGCTTACGGGCTGGTCCTGCAACTCCAGGATTTCGCGCAGAGAGATCTGACAGTGTATGGGAACATACACGGACTCCTCCATGTGCATAAATATTAGGCTTTGATGTAGCGTTCTTTGTTATATTTATCCCTGTAATTTAAGATTACACGATTATACTATTTCTTTCTTTCTTTGCTCGTCTACGGCAGGCCTGCGCTTACAAACTTGGGGGGGAGATCAACTAATGTTCCTAAACGTAGTTTTCAAAAAGAATAGGCCGTACCGTAGTTATATGGACGTATGCCGTTTGTTTTTTTTTGTTTTTTAATGGTAATAATTTTAATTACTTTCATGCATTAATTGTACCGTTTACGAGCCAAATGTCCATCAGAGGGATAGCACTCCTTTCTTTTTCACTTTTAATACAGCAGCGGTCAAATTACTCTCCGCAATTACCGCAACAGCTGACACCTGAGTGAATGCAATCAACTAATCAAAATGTTTATATATCAATCTGACGTTCTGATTCATTCTGCAAGAGAAGCTGATTTACCAGAATGTATAGGGTTATATTGTGTCACCTCCTAATCCCTTTCGACAACGTGCCAGTGGTTGCCATGAATAGGTCCAAAAAGGCATAGTGCATAGAAACTTACCAACCCAGACTAATTACTTCCGTTAAAACGAACGTAACGTAAGCGTTACTATAGACGGATTGGCTGGTCGTAGGCAAACCGCTAGGGGTTTACAGGAGCCAGGCGATGGATGACACGCCTTGTACCTTCACAGCTCATCTAAATCTTCCACTACGGTGACGCAAAAACGAAAGGAGTTACATCTGTGAATTTGACGGTCGTTCGTTGGAAGCACATTACAGTTGTATTGACAGCTTATATATCTACATTAGAAACGTGTCAGTGTCCGCTGAAATTAGGCCTACTTAAATCACTTAAATGTTATTCATTTTCAAATACTAAAGGTATGATTATTTAATTTCAATTTTTCAGAAATATATGCACTTCTCATACTGAGAGAAGTAGATTACTTAAACAACGACAACTACACATCGGTGGGAACACCGTGAGGACTGCGGTAGAGGTGGGTTAGAGGCGGAGTTATAAGGTTCGCTGTTCCAGGCATGTGTCGTCCTGCTTGTAGGTTCACAGTCTTGTGCGGGCCGGGTGTAAAAGCCGTTAGCGATGTCCTTTCTTGCATGGTGCAGCCTTTCGCGACGTTGATTACGGTAACATTCGGTTTCTTTTGTGGACGCGATGCCATTCTTCGTTCTTTGTGACAGTACGTAATTCCTCCCCTGGCCATCCAACACAAAAGCACCCCGGCTGGCCGTCTGACAGATTCTGCGAAGACCCCCTTGTCTTGTTCGGAGGGAATTGGTGAACCGTTCATGCCGTGGAAATCAGTTGTAAACATTCACTAAATCAGTGGTCAGACACATGGAAACAATGTTTTTGACCTGATTAAGTTTTTTAACTTTAAACTTTTATGCAATTAATCATTTGGAACTAATGTGCGTTATATATACAGTTATTACCATTATTCACATCACATGAATATTTTACTGAAATTGATATAGTGTTTACTGAAATTGGAGTGTCAAGCTGTCTTGGCATATCATCTTTTTTCCCACAAGCACAGGAAATCTCCTTTCAATGAAATCAATGTCTTCTAAAGATAGGCCTGTTATAGCTCCATTTATTTTTAAAATCCAGATTTGGAGTTAAAAAAATATATGTGGAAAGCTCCAGATTTTCACTCTGAAGCCTGTCTCCTCCTCACCCACACACTCTGAAGCCCCCTCTCTTCCTCACCCACACACTCTGAAGCCTGTCTTCCTCACCAACACTCTAAAGCCCCGTCTCTTCCTCACCAACACACTCTGAAGCCTGTCTCCTCCTCACCCACACACTCTGAAGCCCCCTCTCTTCCTCACCCACACACTCTGAAGCCTGTCTCTTCCTCACCCACACACTCTAAAGCCCCGTCTCCTCCTCACCCACACACTCTGAAGCCCCCTCTCCTCCTCACCCACACACTCTGAAGCCTGTCTCCTCCTCACCCACACACTCTGAAGCCCCTCCTGCTCTTCAGTACCGTTTTCTGCTTCCTTCTCCCCCTGTGTTTCCTGATCATGGGAAGCATCAGCTTCTTTTCTGCAGCTAAAGAAGCTCCACGTGCATCAAGATCTTCTACATGCATACATTAACTCTCCTGTTATCTTTTTTTGGGGTAAAAATTTGAAGCAATAACAACCCAATCTACAATAGGTAGATTGGTAATGCAAAAAATATTTTTTAGCGGGGG
>JAOYSI010002343.1:114-12854 GCA_025775065.1 Hiodon alosoides
ACTCTTTATCAGACCCCAGGTTCTGTTGTGGAGCTCAGACAGACAGTGACCCACTCTTTATCAGACCACGGGTTCTGTTGTGGCGCTCACACAGACAGAGACCCACTCTTTATCAGACCCCAGGTTCTGTTGTGGAGCTCAGACAGACAGTGACCCACTCTTTATCAGACCACGGGTTCTGCTGTCGAGCTCAGATGAATGTGAGAGGTAAAATGTAACACTACCTCTCTGATGTGTCCTCGAAATTTCACAAGTTAAAGTGGTAGTATTTCTAACCATTCAAAAGTGAATCATATTGTTACAGGGTGGAATATTTACCCTACCACTACAGTGGTGTTGCGGGGATCGAAGCTACACACACACCCCCCACCTCACTTTGGATCCTTTCAGCTCCATCTACAATAGTCAGTGTACGACGATGGTAGTATATACTTATATAGTTTTTATAGTTGACTATCAAGTAATATGAGAAAATATCTGGAAAAAGACATGCACACCTTACATTAACATAGAAAAGCTAGCCATTTAAATGGAAGTTTAGAAGTTTTAGTCTTAACTTCAATTAAAACAAGAGAGAAACACATTTCAAACCTCGCACACTCTCTCACGGAAATATGCCAGGAGGGTTTTCTTTAATCCCAGGGAAACAACGTTTCCCATCCTGCACAAAACTCTTGTCCCTGCCTCAAGCGGAGGTCACACACGGCTGCCCCCGTTATTGCCTGTCCTGGGGCACGCCAGCAGTTTGGTTTTCTCATGACATGAATGCTGTCCATCTTAACCGGCTGGTGGGCAAAGAGTCACGCGCTGTTTCACACAAATATCACCGCTCCCCCTGTAGGCCTGTGTGAAGCTTACCCCCCGGGGAGGGTCTGATGGCTTCATTTTATCCACACTTGTTTAATTATTTCCTCTATCTTCAAATTAACTTTCCTTCCACTATCTTAAAGGAAAGATTAAACGGTTTTAGTCACTTAACCTTAACTTTTGTTAGCATTATGCTAACATGGGATGCCTGTTGGACAATGATGCACCAGTTCCAACCTGCACGTTTGCCTAATGTTGATGCTCATTTTTTCTTTAAGTTTTGCTCAAGAATAGTAAGCAACCTTTCTCTGATTGAAATAGGTGCACCGCAGAGGAAAAGCTTACCAACATAAAATCTAACGTGAATCTGCTCGTCCTTTTTTGGAGAAAGAAGGTCAAATTTACCCCATATCCTGTAATGCATTTTGTTTGTGCTGGGTAAAGGTTTGGTCTGCTTTCACTAAACTCTCTCCTTGATAAAAGAAGGCTTAATAAAAAAATAAACCTAAGCAAAAATAATCTCCATTACAAGTATTTTGATTTACTAGCCCTGCGACAGCAGCCAGTAAATGTAATATTACACATAAAATGTCAATGTTTCATATACAGCAGCACTGCACTTGGCCTGGCTTTGGCCCATTACACTCCTCGAGCTAGTAAACAGATGGACCAGGTAGAGGACCAGGTAGAGGAAAAAACGATTTTTCCGGCCGTATGGAACTGTACTGAAATGTCAAAATTTGGACAGTGAGAACAGCCAAACCCACATCTACCAGGGCAAAAGAAGTGTGTAATCATAAGCTTTATTAGTGCTCCCCCCATAACAAAAAGGTCAAAGAATGGGGGAAATCTGAGTGAATGGGGAAATGGATTCAGTCCACGGTTTGTGGTGACCGTAAAGCAACATGCAAGCAGGGTAAAACATGGACCTGATACTAACAGGCACTGGCACTGTCACTTACTGACACTGGAACTGGCACTGGCACTGTTACTCACTGGCACTGGAACTGGCACTGGAACCGGCACTGGAACTATCACTGGCACTGTTACTCACTGGCACTCACTGGCACTGGAACTATCACTGGCACTGTTACTCACTGGCACTGGTACTCACTGTCACTGGCACTGTTACTCACTGGCACTCACTGTCACTGGAACTATCACTGGCACTGTTACTCACTGGCACTGGTACTCATTGTCACTGGCACTGTTACTCACTGGCACTCACTGTCACTGGCACTGCTACTCACTGGCACTGGCACTGTTACTCACTGGCACTCACTGTCACTGGCACTGTTACTCACTGGCACTGGCACTGCTACTCACTGGCACTCACTGTCACTGGCACTGTCACTTACTGGCACTGGAACTGGCACTGTTACTCACTGTCACTTGAACTGGCACTGGAACTATCACTGGCACTGTTACTCACTGGCACTGGCACTCACTGTCACTGGCACTGTTACTCACTGGCAATGGCACTGTTACTCACTGGCACTGGCACTCACTGTCACTGGCACTGTTACTCACTGGCACTGGAACTATCACTGGCACTGTTACTCACTGTCACTGGCACTGTTACTCACTGGCACTGGCACTGTTATTCACTGTCACTGGCACTGTTACTCACTGGCACTGGCACTGTTACTCACTGGCACTGGCACTGTTACTCACTGGCACTGGCACTCACTGGCACTGGTACTGTTACTCACAGAAATGAAATATATCTGGTAGGAATATCTTTGTCTCAGGCCTTCTTGCTGTCATTAGGAGGGGTTGTGAGGCTTTTAGACTCTTTTTTTTAAATAGCTAGCTAGCTAAGCGATTGTGCCTTAGAGAATCTGATAACTGGGTCAGTTACTGGGAAAGACCAGGGTTCTTTAAGAAAGATGGTCTGCATCCATCCAAACAGGGGGGATTTATTCAGATTAGCTGAACAAAAAGATAACTTTTATGCCAATCTCTGACTGAGTGTTCCAGCCCAGTCAGTTCTTGATCAGATTCCTGGTTCCTGAGTGTTACTACTCTTTTTCTGATCAGCAGCAAGAGAAACATTTGTTCAACATGCCATCCACTCCGGCTCCACTGGGGAGCAGAGCTGTGCAAACCCTGCCTGGTATGAAATCTTTAAAAAGAAAAATAAACCAAAATAAGCTATACATATACAAAGCTGCGGAACACCTGTAATTATAGTAATTTGGACTACTCCAATTTGGTAATTAGTGGACAGATGCGTTGCACAGTGGGAAAGGTTTGGCCTTTTAACAAAAATGTTTCTTATCAGATAATTAATTGCAATATCAAGCAGCGCAAAGGGGATTAGTCATACTCAATTAATGTGCACCAAATGATTAAGAGTATCGGTATCAGAGTGGTGACGATTCAGATCGAATGTCCGTAGTGTGTGATGCCCTCCAGGAGAGGAGTTGAGGGAAAATCATCTAACATCCTGGTATCCGGGAGTGGGGGGCAAGATGGCTGGAGTCCAGTTAGAGATCCTGTCAGGGCTGGGAGAGGGAAAACGGATACGAGATTCACCTGGGGTTTTTTTTCTGTCTCCCCGTCACATCTAATTTGGTTCTGTTTTAGTTATGTAATTAAATTATATAACCTAAAGGGGAAAGGTACATTTAAGTTTTAAACTAGAAAGTAAATCCCGAACCTAACCTTCCGAAAATAAATCGCATATACAATCATTATGTTCATCATTTTATTTATTTATGTATTTATTGTTACCACGATTAAAATGTTTTATCGTTAAGAACGTATTTAATGAAGTTAATTTAGTCAATTTATTTAATTATCTTACATTTTAATACCTAAGGACCACCAGATGGCGCCCCAATGCAAGACAGAAAATAAAATCAGAACGAAAGTATTGGCCAAGTATACTGACATAACCACTCTAAATTTAATCTGTTGTAACACATACGGTATGATCTGCTTTGCGTGTTAGGTTTAATTTTAAAACTATAGGGGGAAGCAAGTGTTTTGTGTGTTTGTCAAAAGGAACGGAAACACATTCTAATTCTTTTCTGAAAGAAAATAAAGTGACAGGTGATTGACAAGCCCTGCAGTCAGAGAAAATGGTACGTTATAACGTTTCCCCCGGGAAACTAGGAGTAATTGTTTTCAAAAGCATCTCTGCCGCTCTTATCTGCCCTGGGATCCGTGCGGCTCTAGGGGGGAAACGTGGTAAAAACAGGTGCACACCAAATCTGGTAGCCTATCTGTTTTTGTGACAAAAGGCGGGCTGAACCCCTGAGGGTGAATTGTGTATCAGAGTTCAGGTAATTGAGTCAAAAGCCCGGTCTCCATCCTTTGTTCCTCGTTATTACATGGAGCCCGACGTCCACATGTTTATCTGCGCATGCAGATGGTTCTTTTTTTGTGCAGGTTTTGTTTGCCACTGGTCACGGTCAAAGTGACTGAAATGTGAGGCTTTGGGTAACGAAGCACGTAGCGTGCACACATAGCTTATTTAACCCTCTAACGCACGCTTTGTAACACAACCGTGGCTAAAAGCCTGATATGTGCACGGTTCGCTATCCTTCTGGTTATAACGCGCAGCCTGTTGTTCTAATCGTGAACTACACAAAAAGTTGAGTGAGATCCAGTATCTTCCCAAAGTTTTTAGGCTGTTAAACAATTTTATGAATCCTTACATTTTAAAAGGGGTACATTGACGGAAACATTTTTTTAAGAATAAGTTTCTTGGTAAAAACGTTAAATTTTTATTTTGGAATTCAATAACAGCCCAATTGAACATGATTATTAGTTAGTTGAAAAATGTTGAGCCTGCCCAGGGAAAGGCAGATTAAATCTCTTTCTGCAACCCAAGCATGGCTTTCCCATGAACTCGGACACAAGTGAACTAAACCACAAGCCGAGAGCCTTTCCCATGCATAAAATGATGCTGGGAACAGCGCTACCAGTCTTCCAGAACTTTCTTTTCCCAGAATTATCTGTGTTTTTTCTGCTTCAGGGTGTCCCTACTCTGTAAGTAGTTCTCTGTGTTTGTTCACACTCTTCCCTGTGACACCCCAGGAGTACTTCAACACACTCTTCCCTGTGACACCCCTGGAGTACTTCAACACACTCTTCCCTGTGACACCCCAGGAGTACTTCAACACACTCTTCCCTGTGACACCCCAGGAGTACTTCAACACACTCTTCCCTGTGACACCCCAGGAGTACTTCAACACGCTCTTCCCTGTGACACCCCAGGAGTACTTCAACACGCTCTTCCCTGTGACACCCCAGGAGTACTTCAACACGCTCTTCCCTGTGACAGTGCCACGCAGAAAGCCCATTGGAACAGAACTGTTCTGAAATGACAGGCTTTCTCAGGCCACGATCTGATCTGATCTGTTGAACTAGAGTCGTGAATAAACAATGGTGAGGATACTTGTTCCTGGCTTTGTGAAAGCACCACCGAGACCCAAGGAAAAGCGGAGAGCTGACTCTTAAGATCTCCATGGCAACTGTCCAGCGGACTCGCGAGTCTGGGGCTGGAACACAAGCAGGAGAGGGCTTAAGCACTTAGTGGCTGTTGTGAGGAAAATTAAGCTGTACGGAGACTGGACTCAAACCTAATGTCCTTCAAGAGCCAACCGGGGCGACTTGCGTGACCATTAACATGCCGATGATAATTATTAAACACATTGAGCCTCCACAACAGGAGGAACAGTGCATGTCATCAATTTAAAATGTTTCCCAGCAGCATCCAGCTATCTCCACGCTTCTCCTCCACTGCAGCTTTCATCCCGAAAGTCAGAGAAGTTGATGATCAGCTGACCAGGAGTGGCTCTGCTGGTCCACTTCACCATGAACTGAGAAAGACTGGAAAGCACTGAGTGTCTGAAGAGGCGTGTTGTTAAAGGATGTGTAACGTCAAGGAGGATCAGTTTTATTGGCAGTGTGGACTCAAACATTCCTAGTCTACAGAAGCAACCCTTCGCCCCGAAGGTGACGTCCCGCGGTTTTCGGTCTGGACAGAGGCGACGTCCCGCGGTTTACGGTCTCGGCCAAAGGCGACGTCCCGCGGTTTACGGTCTCGGCCAAAGGCGACGTCCCGCGGTTTACGGTCTCGGCCAAAGGCGACGTCCCGCAGTTTTCGGTCTCGGCCAAAGGCGACGTCCCGCGGTTTTCGGTCTTGGCCAAAGGCGATGTCCCGCGGTTTTCGGTTTGGACAAAGGGGACGTCCCGCAGTTTACGTACTTGGCCAAAGGCGACGTCCCGCAGTTTACGGTCTTGGCCAAAGGCGACGTCTCGCGGTTTTCGGTCTTGGACAAAGGCGACGTCCTGCGGTTTTTGGTCTTGCCCCAAGGTGATGGCCTTGGCGAGATTCGACCAAACCACGGAGATTTTACTTTGTCACCAAATGGCCCGGCTACAGAATGATATTTTTTACTATATTTATGCACTGTTTCTTCCACAGCATCAGAATATGTCAACACAACCCAGAGAGCAAGAGAAGAGGTGTGATAAATATACGTCTGCTTTGAGGAAAACACGGCATAATGACGTGATTCATTCTGTCTCTAGCAGGGGCTGAGATATTATATACCAGATGTTCCTCAAATTATCCGTTAATCTCTGCCCCTTGAATAGCCTTTTCACTGAAAATTGTGGGATAAACCAAAATGTTTACGGTTTTTAAATAAAAAGAGTGAAACGTGCGTTGTTTTAATGTCTTTGTTTGTTATTTGTAGAAAAATAAATATATAAAGATGTGTCTAGGGTATGACCACATTGCAGTAAATGTGTTTGCAGGTGGAGTGAGGGAGGGCGGTCAGGCAGGGAAGATAACACATCCGTTTTAATTATGCACCACAGTCCTCAGTGGAACGGAACTGCTGAACCAATGGGAAACAAACCTCCCTCTTCTCACATACTCTTTCTAAAGGCCAGGATTTGTGGGGACAAATTTTTCCCGCTAATGCGTGGCTGGAGATTCAGCTGGCGGTCAGAGCTGACCAAGGCCAGTGGGAGAGCAAAGGGTCAGCAGGACAGGGTTGAGACAACATGCACTCTCTGAAAATAACAAGATTTCGTTTTTTGGGTCGGAATTGGCTGGGGGGGGGCGGGGGGGGGAGGGGGCAGCGGTCACCGAGCGGCAATGTTATTAAGTCACCAGTAATCACAGTGCGGCGCTGTGATTAATATAGATGGGTACCGCGAGGACACCGTGCAGACGTGTGGAGGACAAAAATGTCAGAATTCCTTGGCTTCTGCGTTTTCACCCTACACATCACATGTAGACACATGAAGGATTGTCCAAATCCTGCTTTTCCGGTGGGTGGGGGCGCACTCTGGAAGGCTTTGCAGGATGAGTGCGTTGCCAGTTCTCAACAGAACATTCTCCGCTCAGATTAAGGAGAACTGACCCAAACACAACATTAAGCTGATGAGTGCTCCACAAAACCATGTTTCTCAAACCTCCTCCTCCTTTTCAGAACAGAAGCAAGCCTGGGACACTATACCTTAAATGTGTGCATAAATCCACATGCCTGTATGCCCAAATTCATTTCGAAAATATTTTTTAATCAAATTAATCATTTTAGTTTTTTTATTGAAACATTGCTGTGTTTGTTTTATTGTTTGTTACATCATCGGCTGCCAGTTTATGGGTTTTACGTCCTACAGTTTGTGAGACAGAATTATCATTCTGGGTGCTAATGAACATTTTAATTGTGGCTTCGGATAACGAAAATTAATGTAAATTATTGCCGTTGATATTATTTCCCTATTGTTCCGGCCTATCTGTTGAGCATTCTGGTTGTCATAGCAACAGAAGCAAGTGGAAAGGACTCACAGATATAAAAACCTTGTGTGTGTGTGTGTGTGTGTGTATGTGTGAGTGTGTGTGTGTGTGTGTCTCTGTGTGTCTGTGTGAGTGTGTGTGTGTGTCTCAATGTTTTACAATGAAATCTACTTTTCCCTGGTCAGATTTTCAATATTTTTGCATAAATTGAACTAACACCTAATATAAAATGAGGGGGAAATTTGAACTTTATACATAAATAAATTTAATTTACGTTTTAAAGAAAGTAATTCAACACCTGTGTGAAAAAGAAATCGCCCTTTAGACTGAATATTTGTTATGCCACCTTCAGCAGAAATAAGTGCAACCAAACGCTTCCCGTAGTGGTTGACTAGTCTCTCCTAGAGCCGAGACCCACTCCATGCCTCCGTCCAGAACTCTTTTAACTCAGTGACATTTGGGTTTCCAAACATGAACTGCTCGTTTTCAGGTCCAGCCACAAGGAGATAGGCTTGCGTGTGTGTTTCAGATCCTGTCTGCATAACCAGCTTTGTTTCAACTTCATGTCCTGAAATTCTCCTGTAGAATTCTCTGATCCAGAGAGGAAACCTTGGTGTGATGTCCTTCAGTGATGGGCAGACCAGGTCCTGATCATCCCCACCCCAACTAGGGGCAGCAACTAGGGGCGGTAACTGGGGGGCAGTAACTAGGGGGCAGTAAATAGTTGCAGTAACTGGGGGGGGCAGTAACTAGGGGTAGTAACTGAGGGCGGTATCTAGGGGGGTAGCAGCCTTCTTCCGGCCTATTCCACTCGCAGAACCAGAACCAGAACCAGGCCTAGTCATTACACTCTAATTTACTCCCAGCTATTATTTCAGAGAGTGATAATCAAAAACTGCAGAAATCCATTGTTTTGGCTAAAATGTAAAAACATTTCTAATAATGTTTAGAATGGGAAAACATTTATGTTTGTCCACTGTGGTACAATGAGTGGCAGGCCACATAATAAAGATAGATAACAACGTGCCCTAACAAGGCTGCCCACACACACTGATGTCAGAGGCAAGCCTCATTTATTTAGCCTACGCTCACATGCAACGAAAGTCTGTGATTCATGTTTTTATTTATTACACAAGAGCAAAAATGACACAAATAAAATATTTACATAGATCCGCAAATCTTACATTAACATTGCAGGGACGGGTTTGAGAACAAATAAAATATATAAGATTTGGACTGGGATATTACTATCTCTGTCCAACCAGTCTCCGAGAGGTTGGGTATGTAGTTCTGACTCACATGGCAAGCCCAAGGCTAAAAAAAAGGCAGATCTTAGTCTCAAATATTACTCATTAGAATGCCCTGGAAGTGTTCTCTGTCGGGTTCCTGGAATAGTGTTTTGAAACATGTATTGTGAGTGTGAATGCACCTTAATTAGAAAGATTGTTCCCTGTAAGAAGACGGCTTAGAGAATGTTAATTTGGCCATGTTGTTCTTTATACCATACCATATAATTTCACCAAGGATTCAGTCAATCAGATTTTTCAAAAAAAGGATTGAAATACTTCCACCAAATTTTAGCCGTTTCAAAATGAGTAAAGTACAAAGCGACACCACAGGTGGCAGGAGAGACACAGACCTGACGCATCTTAGCTGTGAAGGTGAGATGGGTTTTAATGGAGGTAGCAAACTGATACAACAGTCCTATCACCATATGTAAAAGTCCTATCGCCATATGGAAAAGTCCTATTGCTGTAGAGAAAATACCTATGGCTGTATAGAAAAGTCATATTGCTGTATAGAAAATACCTATGGCTGTATAGAAAAGTCATATTGCTGTATAGAAAAGTCCTATCGCCCTATAGAAAAGTCATATCATCCTACATGAATGAGCATGTGACATCCATGACACAGTCTCACTCTTTGGTCTCACAATGAGTCAACATGTCAAGACTCTCAAGGGTAAAAAAATAAGATTACGATGTCATAGTGAAGCGGTATACTGAGATATCCGGAGAGGGTCTCTCTCTAACCCCCTCTCACCCCCACATATACTGATGTACAGTGTAACAATGTGGGGAACCTTTGCTTTGGAAAAAAAATAAAACATTTTAACCCAAGAGCCATGCCACGAAAAAGCTTCAAACGAGGAAAACTGGCCGAGCCTCAGTGGGAGATAAACAAAGATACTGCAGATTTACCGTTCTTATTCTGCTCCGTACTCAGAAGAGCAAGGGGACATTTCAGGCCTGACAGCCGATACATGATTCTCAGAGAATAGTGACTGATTACATCACCTTCTCTCATATGTGTGAAGAAAATCCACCGCCTGACCAGGGGATCTATGAAATACTGCCTCCACATTGAAAGTCTTGCCTGCTTTCCTTGACAGACTTTGAACTGCAGTTCAGCACACCAGGGAGGGCCCTTTATTTGCCCTTTAAAATGCCCTTTATTTGACATGTTCCTTACAAACGGCACCCAACTGAACAATGAAGAAGCGGAAAAAAACGGTGTGGGTGTGGCTACAATCAGTGCAACCACACTCGGGTGCGCAACAAAGTCCTGGCTCTGGGCGTGGCCTCACAGCTTGGCTGTCCATCAGCACAGCTCTGGGCGTGGTCTCACAGCTTGGATGTCCATCAGCACAGCTGTGGGCGTGGCCCCACAGCGTGAGGGTGGGGCTCACTCTGGTCTGTCTACAGAAGAAATGTGTTTTCTGTACTGTCTGTACCACAGGGGTGACCTTTATCTACTCCGAGCCTCATTTTCTTTACTGTAAAGGAAATCAAAACCTAAACGGGGAAGTGTAAAGGCTAAGTAAAACTTTTAAAGGTCGAGTTGCACAATGACACTTGATAAAGGCTCTTTTCTGTGGCCTCGTGATTTAACGGGATGAAACAATGGAACAACTTTACAATAATTCAATTATCTTTACAATGAGACAATGAGCTTTACAATCACACCAATTTCAAGCAATATGTATCAGGGTAAGGTACATTTTTAGTCTTTCGTATTCTAAAAATACTTACTTAAAAAATACAAAAATTAAGCAGGCACCTTTCATATTAGAATGTACATATATCCTTTATTTTTAAAAACAGTTTAACCTTACATATGAATACACACCCGAGAGTGATCTGATCTTTTAAAAATATAATCCAATCCAAGATTTTATACATGTAAAACTTGTGTCGATGCTCGTAAAACGCTAACAAGCGTTAAAATGACAAGTCTATGTCTGTGTGGCACCCCTAGATGGTTCTGTCGTGTTTCTTAATTGCTGCCAATCTTGCAAAAGATAATTTGCAGTCTGAGACAGAGACGGGGGAAGAGTTTTTTATTTTATTTTATTTTATTTCATGGCGTAATTACCAACTTCCAATAATGACGGTAAATAAAACGGCGTCTTGTTCCGGCTGCTCTAGCAATCTGACAATGACTAAATGTCATGAATCGAGACAGAAAAGTCAGTGTCACGGCAGTTTCTCGGCGGAGGGAGGTGGACGCCCGGATGGGTCGTTAATATGGAGTCTGTCACTCCAGTTTCATTTCAAATTCACAGAATAAATTGTGGGCAGTTAATCTTTTACTTTCAGGATTAATACACAAGAGTAAAGTATTTAATTACTGTGCAAGGATAATCCGTTCATTAAATATCTGTTATTGTCTGTACTTAAGTGACAGTACAGACAACAGATAAATCGTGCGACGACCATAAGTACGGCTAATTCAAATGTAAAAGCCTGTTAAAATTCTATTAAGAATGATAATGGTGATTATATTCTAATCGAATCTCTCCCACTCGCAAATATATAAAGGCTGAAGAATCACAAATTGCTTCGGCACAAATTGATGTTGTTTTAAAATTTGTCAACATGGCTCAATGCTATCGTGTCCCGGATCGGTAAAGCCCCGGTATGAGATACATGATTGATCTCCCACAGGTGTTTGGATATGCTGTTCATTTATTTCAGTTTAATAAACTGGTAACCTATCCAAATGTCCCCAGTAATCATTAAAAAGTAGAGGATATATTTTAATTTAATTTAATTTCCAGAATGAACTCTAGTGCGGAAAAGCGTAATGTTGTAATCAGGAAAAACATTTTACGAGATGTTTGAAACTGAAGAGAAACTGAAGAGTACGTATCCCAGTGTATCTTTGTTAGAACAATTAATGCAGCAAAAAAAATCATTTTCTTCATGAAAGAATGAAGCATACTGTGTCTGTTATCAAGATGCTGCATTGAAATTGTAATATCTAATAAATAACCCAGCCACAAGGCATTACACAAAGCTTAAAAACACCTCAGAATAACGATGAACATAAAATAACTTGAACGAGTACAATAATGCAGTTTTAATGCTAATTAATAAAAATATATATATTGATTGGTTAAAATCAGAGCCACGATCAAATAATGACGTTACCCAATCAAAGGCTTTCAACGCCCATTAATGCACCTTAGCTTGTTCCCTTTTCTGTAAGTATCAGATTTCTTCAGTACAGTGCGATTAGTTTGTTGCCAAAGTCTATCTTCGGTCTCAGGTTTAATTAATTAGATTTTTTGGACCCTGAGTTTAACGTTGATCCGTATGATCTCTTGACCAATTAAATGGCTCGTGTGCTTTACACGGAACGTTTGCTTGCTAGCTAATATGTTGAATGGACTTTCTTATGAGGGAAGATGTGTTATGGAGGCTGATTAATTTTTATGGTGGGGACCGACAGGGAAATCTAGATATATGTCAGGTAAAGGGCAGATGATATTGGAGTCAGAAATACTATATCCAGTGAAAGCAGCTGTGATTCACATCAGCTACTTGTCTGGTGTCTGATCTGCCCATACTGATACTTCATTTATTTCAGCATTTCTGCCATTAATACTGCTACCAGAAGAGCACATAGCTAGCTCACATCGCTACCGGAAGTGCACATAGCTAGCTCGCATCGCTACCGGAAGAGCACATAGCTAGCTCACATCGCTACCGGAAAAGCACATAGCTAGCTCACATCGCTACCGGAAGAGCACATAGCTAGCTCACATCGCTACCGGAAGAGCACATAGCTAGCTCACATCGCTACCGGAAGAGCACATAGCTAGCTCACATCGCTACCGGAAGAGCGCATAGCTAGCTCACATCGCTACCGGAAGAGCGCATAG
>JAOYSI010002344.1:0-16140 GCA_025775065.1 Hiodon alosoides
CACTCACACTCACACTCACACTCACACTCACACTCACACTCACACTCACACTCACACTCACACTCACACTCACACACCATTTTGGATAATAAAGTAGTGAAATAACCAGGTGAACTGATAGCGGCTTCAGCACTTGGTGGATGTCTGGAGGTGATGTTTCGACATTAACAAGCTTCCCATGGCCGGAAAGTCGTTTACCTTCTCTGAGACCTTGCGAGCACTCTCAATCAGCTCTTTCTTGGTGAAGTTATCGTTGGGACTGCACTGAAGGGCTCCAGCCTTTGTCACAAGACCGGTGCAGCTGAATCCTAACTCCTGGACCTGTTTTTTGATATTGGACCCGATCTGGTGGGGGAGGAGAGACGAGGAGCAAATGTTTATAAAAATCCAGTGCTGTAAGGTTAGTGTCAGGCGCAGAATTCAACTTTGACGGTCAGCTCAAGATGCATATTAGATTACTGTATCTTTATGCACTTGTACCAGTGCATAGTCCCCTGGTGTCATGACAACAATGGACTACCGCCACACTGAGTCACTCCATGTGGGAGACATAAAGGGTAATCGCGGATGCAAAGCACTCAGCCTTCAAGGTGGGTTCTAATTTTGATCTCATCTAGTACCACGGCACATGGCAAATACCTCCTCATTCTCCGCTGTGACGGCGGCACATTTGGCTTCTGAGGCCAGCTCTCCAAATTCGTTCGTTAGCTGGTTTGCCAGGCCTCCCAGTTCATCAGGATTGCTGTTGGACTTTGTCACCTGAAAGTGACAAAAATATTTAATAGCCAGCGTGGGACAATATTAGCAATTGAGTTTTTTGAAGGTACAGAAGGTGAAATACATTTCACTGAGCCACAGAGGGCTTGTGGGATACCGGAAGAACAAAAGCGAAAGGGCCCGTGCGCATTTCCACAGGGGAAACGTCTCTCTCACCATCTCTTGCACGGTGACAGCAATGGCCTTAGCCGTCTTCACCATGGTTGTCTGGTAGTCAACGAAGGCGCCGTCTGGTTCGCCTCCTGGGCCCTCCTCCATCCTGTTGATGGACTTGGTGATGGAGTCCACCATGCCTCCCACGGCCCCGGCGGCGCTGGCCGCCTCCCCGAGGGTCGCCGCCAGGTCCTCCACTGCCTCCTTCATCATCTGCACAGACTCCTCCAGGGCTTCCTGAGTGTGAGCCGCCTGGCAACACAGAGAGACACGCACACAGAGCGTTACAACGCTTCCACAACGTACCAATAATATTGGGAAGAAAAACAATACAGGGAATTTCAGAGGTGAGAAGTGAAGTTGATTGAGGTTTATAAGAAACACTTAGCAATTTGGTTGGATAATTAAAAATCTCAATGAACACGTTATTGGCTCTATTCAGGCAGACCAGTTGTGACTTGTTAGCCATGAACAGATGACATTAACATCAGTAACACTTTAGAACAAATAATGAACTAGTAACATTTATAAACTTCATTATAAAGCTTTACTAAAACTTAGTTTTAACGAGAGCATGGCACTGAGGGCAGAGGCTGGTCTCACTTTGGGATTGCCCCCGGCCTCCTTGGCCGTGTAGAGCATCTGCAAGGCAGACTCAGCCAGAGTCTTGGTCTGGTCCAGCACGTTCATCTGCTGCTGGCTGTTCATGATCTTGGAGGCAGCTCCGATGGACGCCATGATGAGTGGCTCAAAGTAGCTGACCATCTGAGATACCTGAGTACGTGGATTGTAGATATGCTGTATCACTCCTGCATATTTGCATCAATTGTGCAATTGTGCTTGTGCTATAAAATCCATTAAGGGGTTATCTGCCTAGTCTTAAATGCATCTTCAAAAAAATGTTTGCATTCTTACATTTTTCCAATTTAACATCAATGTCAATTGTGTAACTTTCTTGTGTTTCACTCCAATGTAATCCAATACAGATTTTCTTAGATTGTTTATGGTCATTCTTTCATTATAAAACACTTTGATTCAGCTATAAAAAAAAAGGGCTACATTATGGAAATACATAATTATGGTTGCACTTTGGACAGCCAGTGGTGTCTCACCTTGTGACCCAGATGGGAGGCTTCAGAGCGAGCGGCAATGGCCACTGGCTCAATCAAGTTGCTGATCTCCTGCACTGAGGCAGCCATCTGCTCATGGAGTGCCTGTGGGAGAGGGGTAAAGCCACTCTCACTGGGAGGACAAATTCACTTCAAAAACAAAAATAACCTCGAGACATCCAGCTATTTGGACACAAACTCATGTGTGGTTCAGGGACTTAAGAAATCAGAGGAAGGGCTCTTTTTCAAGAAAGGAATATGCAGTCAAACAAACGAAGAAAGCTCTCTTATGAGTGCGGTCACATTTCTGGAGCAGGTACCTCCTGAGAGATGTCCTCTCTGGGGGTAAGCTGCTGGCTGATGGCTGCCAGGGAGGCCTGGTCCACCTCACGGATGCAGTTGTTCAGGACCTCAATGGCCTCGTCGCACTCTCTCTGTCCTGGGGCTTTGTCTCTGCAGGGGAGACTGAATCAGAATCTACGTACCGACTCTAAGAACCGAAGATGCCAGGCATCAATGAGAAATCGGATGCCAAAGATTCCCTGCTCTTCCCAGTTAATTGATCATTAAAAGGACTGCAGGGTGTCAGTGTGGAACACCCTACCTCATGTTGGTTATGAGCTTCTTGATGGAATCGGACACGGTTCGGGAGTGCCCAGCCAGCACTGACCACTTTGGCGGGTCCTTGGGGTTGACAGCCAAGGAGCGGGCGGTCTGGATCAAGCCTGTGGAGCTTTCCAGCATGGTCTTAGCCGCCGCCACAATAGGCTCCATAGCCGCCAGGCCCTGAAGACGAACCAGACAGATATTAACAGAGCAAATATATCATGAAAATAGATTAACATGGGCTACATCAAAGAAATAAATAATTATTGTTAAATCTACATGGGACTCATGCGTTTCCTCTCTTATTCCCATATAACATAGCTCATTTGTACAGTCACTTTTGTGCCACTGTAAACCCTCATAGCAAGTTGGCAGAGTTCCACACAACTTTACCTCTGGACTGATCTGGGCCGGGACACTTGCAAACTCGGGGTTTGAGGCAAAGGCGGTGAGGTTGTCCACCGCCTCGATCAGGGGGCCCGTGGCCGCTTTACACTTCTCCCTGTTCTCCTGACTGAAGGCTCCATCCAGGGCCTGCGGCGAGGAAGAAGGAACACCTGAGGCTCAGACTGTGTCTGATCTGCCACTCAAGACACTCCCGCGTGCGTGCGGCGATCCCACAAAGCAGTTACTGAGAGCTGTACGTTTGCACCTCGGAGCAAATGAGACGGGCCAGCAACCAATCTTGCGCTTACCTTAATGGACTTGACAAGATTAGCGGTACTGTTAGCCACTTCTTTGGCTGACTGGACGAACTGTCGCTTAGCAACAGGATTTGACGTTTTAGAAGAGGCGAGGCGGCAGGCATTGCAGAGGGCGGATGTGTGTTTGGCAACAATAGTGGCAGCAGATAGGACCTGGAAAACACAGAGATGCACAGCTAACGAGGAAGTCCAAAACCGAACTACAATTACACAGGACAGTGATTTAAGCTTTCTATCAGTTGGGCAAACCCATGTAAAGTATGTTACATCTTATAAAATGTATGGCAGCTTTCTGAGAAACCAATACTAATAATTTGCATACTAAAATGTTGGAATGAATTTACTCTAAACGGGTCTATTCATCAAAAGGAATGTAACAATGATCGAATAAAATACACAGTAAAAAAAGGAGTTTAATACTCGAATGTTTAATGTCAAAAGATAAATAAAACATATGGTGACCACTCAGTGACAGTGATGGACGTGGCCCCTGGGGTCTACCTGAGACTGAGTGCAGGCTGGGTCCACCAGGTTCTGACAGGCCATCTGTATGGACTGATTGGCGCGTGCAAACTGGGCGGGATCCACCAAACCCTTCTGACCGGCGTGACTGTTGGCATCGGAGACGCCGACCAGATAGGCAGCCTGCAGGAACAGAGCAGGTCACCTCCGTGAACTAATCACCTCCAGAACATCCACCAGAGCAACAACAGTTGCACCTAATTCCTCTGACTCTCAATGGCTGCTTCAGGACTATTGTAAGTCTCACAAATCAGAGTGTGATTGAAAACCCCACAGCTGAAAGGAGCCAGGCTGAAACAAATTCTTCCACGGCTTTGTTTGTGGAATTCTGTTCCACGCACAATAGGCTCTTGTGAACCAAGACAAGCATTTCTAATCCAATGTGTGTAAGGCCATGTTTGGCACCTGTTTTTAGTATAAAGAACAATGTTTGAAAACATTAAATTACCTTTAACTTCCATGAATTAATCGCATATAGCCTTGTGCCAACATGGTGCATACCAGAGGTGTGAGAGTAAGTTCTTAAGAGAGCGGTCAGCCTGCAAATTCAACAGCGTGCTACTGAATGGAATTTGGTCATCAGATAATTAAACGGTAAGGCCAAAGAGTGAACAGTAGAATCTTTCATTCATGAGATAAACTTCAGATGTGGACATCAATGTTTGGATAGCCTGACATATTGATGTAGAAACTGATTTGTTCCAGTCTGGATTACCTGACATGAAGATATATGTCAGGTAAACAGGTAAACCTGACACACAGGTGTAGACACTGTTGTTTCCAAGTCTGGATTACCTGAGAAGCAGCCTCAGTCAGGCCACACAGGGCCTTGGAGGCTGAGCTAACTGAATCGCCAAACTCGGGCTGGTTGCTGATCTTGGCATTGTGGGAAATCCCAGCCATTGCTTCGCCCAAGACCTGTGGGTGAACAAATGCGCATTTTCAGTCACAAGTTTAGATCTGCTGTCTAAGGGCTTTAGAATGAAACATTTCTGGCTGTGATGTAGCCCTTTTACTCACTTCAGATTGGCAACACCTAGGTCAGAAACTTAGCAAAACTTAAGCTTTGCAGTTTTTCTTCCATTACGAATTACTTACACCGGCTTTTTTTTACAGTCTCAGCCAAAATTAACCAGAGGGAATACCTTGATGGTCTGTAACTGATTGTAAAGTGAAAAGGGTCATCACTCACTCACTCACTCACTCACTCACTCACTCACTCTCCAGTACCTTGGAGTTCTCCATGACGCTGTCAATGCAGTCGAAGTAGGATAGGTCATTTACTGCCTCGGTAGGGTTCTCCAGCATACCTCTTACCGTCTGCAGAGAGAAAGCACAGGGATTGCCAGCCCCTGTCACACCACTGGAGAGATCAAGCAATATTCTCTTAATATGGTCTTCTACAGGACTTTTTCATAAGTCTATACTGTATTAGCACTAAATTGCTACAACGCAGAAAATCTATGTCCACTTGCATCCAAAATTAACCACTTCAGATATCAATGTTTATTAGAGCTCAAAAATTAAGAGAAGTAACGTAACTTCCAAGTATTTCTTTATTTTCCCATTCTAATACTCTCTGGTACATAAGATACCATGAAACTAAGATATCTTAGACAGATTTTCTCTAGGTCTTCAGGCATCAATAGCACACCGTTAAACACATCAACACGTGGTAAGGGGCTACACTCTTGTGGATCACTGGGGAATCAAAAGTCTCAAAAAGAAGCCCCATCCACTCGCTGTGCTCTGAGAGAACGCTGCAGACACACTAAAATGTGGGAACGCTCTCGGCTCGGAAGCAGCTCTCGCCCAGTCGAGAGGTCTGAAAACCCGGGTGAATCATCCTCCGAAGGCCGGGAGAGAAAGAGCAACAAAGGAAAAGAGACGTAGAGAGAGAGAGAGAGAGAGAGAGAGAGAGAGGTACCTCCAGCTCCCTCAACGCGTTGTCACACTCCTTCTGCCCCGGGGCCTGCTGGGTGCACATGGTGATGAGCTGGTTGATGCTGTCTGTGACGGCCCTGCATGCGTGCACAATCAAACACGCACAGAGAAAGAGAGAGAGAGAGAGAGAAAACCGGGGTGTCAAACAGGCACGAGGGAAGGGGAGAGAGAGAGAGAGAGAGAGAGAGAGAGAGAGAGAGAGAGATGGGGAGTGCGTTAGCCGCAGCAAATTGCAGCTCGCCCACACGCACTCCAGTGCTTGGCACTCTGAGCTGCTGGAATTGTGGTCTCTAAGTTGTCTCACCAGGAAGGCCAAATGGGGAGAGCTTTCTGTTCTGTGGCAGTGGGGAACTGAAGAACCCTGAAAAACTGCGCTAATATGCCACAGCCCTGATGGAGTTGGAGCACTGACCTGAAGCTCTTGTGTAGCCCGATACCTGAATGACCCCCCCCACCCCTATGCCAACAGAGTGAGCAGAAAGCCAGGGTGACCCTTAAATCAATCACTACCCCCCCCCCCCCCCCCGCGTACGGCAGTTTCGTCCAGGTCCTTTATGTAAGCTAAACATTTCAGTTTTCGAAAAGGTTGTTATGCAACCGCATCGTTTCGAACACAGCGCTCAGGGAAGAAAAAAAAGCTAAAAAGTCTTACATAATTTTTTATCGCTGATAAGAGGGGAGAATCTCTCCATGCTCGACTGGCAGATGCGGTCTGTGGTAGTGAATGCACGACACAGCAGGGACAGATGCGAGTAATCACAGGGCACCCCTTTACAGTCGGGGTGAGCGGAGAGTTGCCCGTACCCTGACTCTCACGCAAACACAAGTTCAAGTACTGTGTGGGATGTAGGTTTCCCTTGACTACGCTTTCCTCAGAGCAAATGAAAGACAAGCTAACTAACAATGAGAGTAACAGTTACAGTCCCCTTCAGCAGTAACGGAGCGAAGAGGACAGGCGCAACCGTTTCATTTAGGGCTCCTTGAGAGGGATAACTGAAGCTCTAGCCCGTCGAGAGAGGTGCAATGGGTAGCCGTGCGGCTGAGGTACTGACTGCCAATAACTTCCAATCCCAGACAGGACACTGCTGTTGTCCACTCAAGTGGATAATGCTTATCGCTAATCAGTTAAATAATGAACTAGGCCACGGAGAACGTCTGCATTTTGACAGTTTTAACTTCTACAGGGTCAAGCACTGAAACAATGACAAGGATGACCGTGAACAGGTGGCAAACATGAGGAGAAGGGTGCTCTCCGTACCGCGCGGCGGCAGCAAGCTGGTTCTTCAGGTTGGGGGCGTTGGGATCAGTGGACAGGGCTTTTGCGGCCAGCAGAAGCTTGCTGGAGGACATGGAGATGGTCTTCAGGTTGGTGACAACCTGAGTCTGGTCTTGTTTGGACTACAATAAGAAGAGAGAACCGAGATCATAATTCGGTTGGCATCTTTCAACACACACACTATTTTCAATGGCAATTTAAGTGCAAAACGCTCTGATTAAGCCATCATATGCAATCGGTTCTGTATCATTTTTAGCAATTGTACATTTGTAACAGTATCAAAATCATTATACTTCCAACAAGGTTTGTTTATCCCACAATCAGTTGTTTAACGGCAGCATGAAAATGAATTCTTAATTCTTAATATAAGAATCTGGTGGGACCGTAGTATGCAAAATCACTTACTTTACGTGCTAAGCCAGAAATAGTGGAACATTTTTCAGCAGCACTTAACCTTTCACCGCAGGCTCACCTGTGACTGGCCAGCCATGTCCACGCCGGCCACCAAGAACTCGTTGAAGTCCTTCCCAAACTTGCCGGTGGCTTTGGATAGGTCTTCCGTATTGCCTCGGGATGCCTGGACCAGCTCGTTGGCAGACTGGTTCAGCCCGGCAGCTGCCTGGTTCAAGTTCGCCTGAGCCTCTTGGAAACTCTTCCCACTTGCTGGGAACTAAGGCAAGGCAACACAAAGGAAAGACCTTTCAAGCTCAACGCAACACAACGGCAAGCAATTCATTCAAATCAAAGAACTTGAAAAATTGAAAGTTTCAACAATGCAATATGCACATCCACCCTTCTAGGGCACAATCCCTTCGAAATCGAGTTTATATCTCACCCTGCTGAGATTTTCACTAGCACCAATTAAAAACGGCAAGGTTTTCTTCTACATACCGAATCAGCCAGGAGCCTCTTGCTGGCCTCTCCGACCGTCCTGATGGCGTTGTCCACGTCCCTCTGTCCAGGCAAGCAGTTCACACTCCTGTTCAGAGCCTGGGACACAGCCTTGGCCACCTACACTCAAAAAATCCACACAGACAGGCACACACGTCAGCAACAACAGATCCCCACCAACTGGACTTTTTATCATTCAAACGTTAAAAATCAAATTCATATCCACACTTTGAGGATAAAGAAGGTTCATCTTTAATTCTGACAGAGATTTCAAGTAAACTGAAAATAACTGAAATAATTATACACTATGACAGAGAAAGTAACTTTTTAATGGGTGAGGATACTCAATAGCAATTCTAAAAGAAAGGCAGTTTAGTTACCACTTCGCACTAGCAGATTTTCAGAAAGATAATACATTTTTCCGCAGCAGACCCCTATCATCTCCTCTCCCATGGTCCTCACTCAGGACAGGCGTCTGCTGACTGACCTGGGCCAGTCTCTGCTGGCTGTCGGGGTCCCCAGGCTTGGCAATGGCTCTCTTGGTCTCCTCGATGAGGTTGGCAGACTTGTCCATCACATCCCCAGCACAGTCCAGCATGGCGTTGCGGGCCTGTGGGTCGTTGGTGTTGGCGGCCACCCCGCGGGCGGCGGAGGCCAAGGAGCGTAGAGCCTGGGCCACATCTCTCGCCGCCATACCTGGTAGGGGTGTTAGTGGGGAGACGCAATGCTTAGTGTCACAGACAGGGGGCAGCACAGGGCATTTCCCTAACCCAGCTATCTTTACGCCTGTAGGCAATAGGAGAATTGAAATTCTTCACACAACAGCATAGGCTTATTTCCTTGAACTAGCCCACCCTCGTACATACACATTTTGTCCTATGGTTCACTGTTCAAAGGTCACTGTCCATGCACGCACCTGCTGACCAGTTACTGGAAGTAAGATTGAACAGCATGGACACTACTTGGGCCCATTAGGCCAAGTTCTTACCTGTGTAGTTCTCATTGCCCTGGGTAGCCTCGCTCAGCAGCTGGGCCATCGCGGAGCTCACTGCCTTGGTACTGGTACCCAGGTCCTGGGAGCACTTCTCCAGCTGACGTACACAGGAACAAAAGGACAGGACCAGAGATTAACAACCGGTAGACATTGTTTAAACAAAGACTAAAGATCCTTAGATGTAATAAAGTTAAAGATACATTCAAACCATATAAACAAATGTGACGAAGAGCGTAAAACTCTTCAAAGATTTATAAAATAAAATAAAAATAAATCATAAATAACCCCTTTACAGTTGCCCCATCCACCGGACAACGCAAAACACCAAAAAATAAACAGTAAAACTGTATTACAGAAGCGATACAGTGATAAACAACAATCTAACTTAACGAGCATTAGAAATCTGTTTGTGACTGAGGCCAGAGCCTGTGTGACAGGAAGTGTGATAACAAACAGCCTGTGTGAGGGAGAGAGAGACATAAGCTCGCGCCATTTGCTGTGTGACACGAGGAAGCTGTCAGCCGACTCACTGTCTCCCCGGGCAGAGGTTTGAGCTTGCCGTCGATGGCTGAGGCCTTGGCCTCATGCATGTCCTTCTCCAGGCCGCGCACCACCGTGAGTGCGTTATCAATCTCCAGAGGACCGCAAGCTTCCTGTGCCTGTCAGGCAATTCCCAAAACAAAACAGGAAATGGGTGGAAGGGGTCAAAAAGGATAACACAGATAAGTGGACAAAGTAGTGAGCGTCGCCTACTGGAGACAGCGCTAACTGCAGTTTGTGTGCGTCCGGTTTTTTTCCCCCAACGGCAGCGCTCCTCTTACCCTCTGCGCGGCTGCGCGGAGCTCGCCCAGGGCGCTGGCCAGGTTTTTGGCACACTGGCTGAGCTGCATGGCTGAGGCCTGGTCTCCGATGGTCGGCACCGTGGCCTTCGCAGCGGTAACCATCTTCGCACCGGGCTGTAGGGCGAGACAAGTCTCTCACTCACACGACTTCCTCATACGGCAGGACAGTCACTCTCAGCGCAGGACGCTGCCACTTCTGCCATGCACGGAGCCTCGTGGAAGACAGGGTGCCTCACCTGCAGGAAGTTTTGGCTGGCTCCGATCAGGGCCAGCTGGGCACTGGGACTGTCTGGCTGAGACTGACTGCCTCGGACCCCCTGGACCAGCATGGGGATCTGTTCAGCCACCACCTGCCAACCACGCAGAGGTTAGATAGCAAAAACAAGCCAGCAACACCCCTCCCAGAACCCGGAGATCAGCACAGCCTTGTAAAGACTCTTCTGTCCAAAGTGTGGGACATTTATGCACCAGAGACCATTTCTTTTTCACAGGGTAACTACAGAAAGAAAACTAATAATACAAACAATAAGAGTATGTTACATTACCGATAAAAAATTTTTAACACAGCTGTGAATGTAATTCTTTTGTAAGTAAGGGTCATACAAAATCAAAGCCAACTTGCACAATACACACATTGAACAGATGAAACTCTGCAGAATCACAACATAAAACCCCAAGCCAAAACGGTTAGTGGAATGAAAAAAAGTAAATATAGCCTTATTTTCATAGAAGGGACTTGAGCCATCTAAAAATATATTTAAAGACCATGTGCGGGGACTATCATTGTTTAAACAGATGCTTGCGTGACTCTGACCTCGGAGGCTCAGCCTCGATGAGCGAGGGCGTGACCCTGCTGTGACCCTTTGTGCAAAGGGAGTGCGGATTCATTTCTCACCTTGCAGCTCTGCACCAACTGCTGCTGGGCGGCGGGGTTCTTGTTGGCGGAGGCCGCATGCTGCGCAGCCGCGATGGTCTGTGTGGCGGCTGCGGCGGCCTGCTTGGCTGCGTTCTGCAGGAAGCGGAAGTGTGCAGGTTTTTTTTAAAACGGCAAAAGGTTTCTCTCAGTCTGAGCTCTGTTCTTGGCCCGACTGCTAACTCAGTATCGCCGTTTAAGCAGAAATTCAGAATCGCATTAAGGCCATTGTTAGAAAAACAGTCAGTCCGAGCTATCAGTTAAACGAGCTGTCTCATCAATGCTGGATTGGCAGTTTGTATGTGTGTGACAGTCAAAGAGATCTTCCTGACTGATACTCCTTAGCAATGGTATTGCTTTCACAACAACGTCCTTACAGTTAACAGGGAGAAAGCGAATACAAAATACAAGTAGGGCAGATCAGGCAGATCAGGCAACTTTTAGGCCAATGCCTACCGATGATTAGCAATCAGGGAGTTACCTTCCTCGCCATTCTCTCTTTGGCTATCGGAATGTGCAAACAAACCCACCTCTACGCACACGTAGTTCCTTGAGCTCATAACCACAATCATAAAAGCAAGCACAACGCACACTCTTTGGTCAATCCTAACTATTCAGTATTCCACTGATACATAGTCCTCATCCATGCCTGCTAGAACTTGACTGAACTGAGCCCTGCTATTGCCAAAATGCAGTTTCCTCAACTGGTCTGCCTTTCCTTAAGCTTAACTTCTCCACACCTGGAACGCAGCTGGCAGATTAGGCGATTACTCGCAGGTTTAAGAGTCAGGAATAAGGAAGTAGGTGGTTAACTTTACAGTGAACAGTACATTCGAAACAACGAAAATCAGTACGCTTAAAAGCAATCCTACTAATTCTACAGCAGGAACCTTAATGCAATGGCAGCGACATGTCCTGTCCTGTACAGTGATCACACCTATCCACAGGAGAGCTGTTAAAACCTGCAGCCAATGTGAACAGGGCTGGAAGTGTTCGCTGGAGGATCTTTTGGCTAGTGGTGTTTTACCTTCATTTTTTAACTATATTTTCAACTTTTCAACTAAAAAATTCCACCATAGATGGATTATTTTCATGTTCCAGGGGTGGCGGACACTTTCAGGGATTCAGGGAGCTTAGCACATGGCCACTTTACCTCCAGCTTGTTGACCAGCCTCTTCTTAATGGCGTTCTGTGCAGCTGCGTTGGTGGCCATGCGCAGACCCTCAGCAGCCTCTCGCAGCTTCTGTTGCTGCTCCTCGCTGTCAGGATTGGCCGCGGCGCCCTGTGACCACAGACGCACCGCACCCGTGGTTATAAAAAGAGACCCTTGTGCAAAATGCTAACAGCTTCTCTGGTGCTGAGACAATAGTTGGTGTGAAACAGCGGTAAAAAATGTTTAAAAAAAAAAACAGGAATGGCCCAGGGTTTGTCAACTCTGTTCAGGGGGGAAAGAATACTGCGGATTGTTTTCAACGCTGAGACCCTGTAGATTATGGCAGCCTACAACCATTTAGCACGATAATTGATCCAATTACTTGCTTAAAGATCTGAGAGGAAGACCTACCGGCTAACTAAACAGTAGCCACTGAAAAACAATGGAGGGTGTCTAACCTTGGCTGCCTCCACCATTTTGGCAGTGGCATCAGCCAGGAGCTTGGCTGCGGACAGCAACTTGCGGGAATTCTCCAGGTCCGACTCTCCCTCTGCGTCAGCCTTGATGGCGTTGACCAGGTCCGAGGTGGCCTGAGCCAGGATCCGGGCCTGCCGCACCATCTCGCCTGCACACAGAGGTCTTTATTTTTCCTGAACACTGAGTAATGACATCATTCTTCTTTTCTCTTTTACATAGCATTAAGCTAATCAGGGATGAGGTTAAACAAATCCATTTACCTGCATCGCCCATGGAGCTGAAGATGTTCTCGGTGACGTCGAGGATGCGGTCCGTAGCCTCTCCGTGGCGACCAATGGGACGCCCCCCTGCGGCGTACTGCTTAATGTGCTGCAGCAGGTCGTTGAGGGCCTGGGTCACGCCCGTTGCCGCCACGCCCACCTGCTTCAGCAGCGGCTCGTCGTTCGTGGCGCCCTGAGAAGCCTCCACACAACCCTCCACCGACTTGGCCACCAGCTTTCCAGCTTCGATCAGCTGCTCCTGGCACACGGGCGAACTAATGGTGGGAGCCACCACCTGAGGAAGGAGGCGAGTGGGAGAAAACAGACTCACCTGGAGGGTTTCCTAACTGCTGGCTCAAAACAACAGGGACGAAGGCCACTTCTTTTTATATCCTAGTTTAATATCACAAGAGCCTGCATGAAAACTCCATGTGAGCAGTTCTGCAGGGGCTTCAACTAGTGATGGAATGAAATTACCGCAAAGTAAAATTTGTGACGTGAATAAGAAGCAGGCTAGATTGTGATTTGAAGCGTTTGTATAAACATATTCATGTTATTTATGATTTTAAAAACAATAAAGGGGCTAATATTCTACCTAAACATGCACAACACAAACCATAAAAGGCAAATTTGCTTGTATGTTTTTAAAAGATACTTTCAGCTAACGTTTGCGAGGCAAAAAAGTAACCAACAGAGAACGAAATGACATTCATCAACGCCCAAAGCAAGCATGTGACAAGACTCAACGTGTGTTGTATTCCTCAGGCATAGTACAGAATGATCCAGATTATTCAGCTGGGTTCAACCACAACTGACGGAGCCTCTGGAATGGCTAGGCTTAGCAGCAAGTTAGTCGTAGAGCAGCCCACAACCTTTCCAAAGTTCTTAATTATCTCTGAATAAAATCAAAGGCAATCTGGGGTACATGGTAAGTGTTTGACAGCCCAGTGAAAAAGATGAATGTGGTTAGTCCAAAAGCAATAATGTGGCTTTAGTCCGAAGCACTTCTAGACAAATGAGTGTGGTGACTCTTTCTGTCCAGTTAAAGCAGACTGGCTTGACAGTTTCTGCCCCACGCAACAACAAAAAAACACTTTCATGCTAGGCAAGGATGGAGAATGTAATGTATATGACTGTTACAATAGCTGTCCTAAATGAAAGAGCTAGGTGCCCCTGCAATAGTTTTATGAATCCCACATTTCATCCAATTCTCGCTCAGTAAGGAATGGAGCATAAGTTTCTGAATGTTGTGCAAGGCTGCCTTTAAAAAAAAACCCTGTACTGAAATCAAATCTTCGTGATGACATTTAGCCTGATAAAGCAAAAAGCAAGTTGAGGCAGCAACTGCAGTCTTAAGTGTACTATTATGTAATCTAAAATGGTTTAAAACACAGACACGAAGACTGAGAAAGATGCTAATCTACAAACACAATCTGTGCTAACCCTTCATTTGTAGCTTCTGCGTAATTAGTGTTCACAATAGATTTTTTTTTCTGTAAATAAACAGGTTCATGGCTTCACTCTCAAACGTCCTCCTATAGCCAGCGTTTACATAGACCCATTACGCTCCGACGTAGCGTGCCGTAAGAATTCATAAGGTCCCGTTACAGGAGGTCAAGCGAAAGGACGAGGGAAAGTGGGTGGGGCTTACCCGGGTGCAGGCCACCAGCTGGGAGGTGGAGAGGGCACACTGCGTTGCCGCGGCAATCACGCGGTTCTGGAGGGCCGAGTCCTCCGTTTTCTGGGCCACATTTTTGGCCTTCAGTACCAGGGCGGCAGCCGCATTGGCTACAGCCTTGGCCAACTGCATCAGCATATCCTGCAAGGGTAAACCCCAAAAGAGAGAGCGGTTGACACAATGTCGCTGGGTTGTCTTGCACACGGGGTGTGGCGTCAATTAAAGGGGAAGAGAAAGAGATAATGCTGGCACTCTTTACCCGAAATACCCGTTTCTTTATTCTCTTTGTACTAGGAATCTACAGAGGCCCTTTTATTGAATCTATCATTCTCATCAGATTGCTGGTAAGGTTTCCATTGGGAACGAAAGACATTGATAATTTGTTTTAAAAATAAATTTCAGATGATTCAATTATAATCAGTCACCATGTTTCCATTGGAAAAACAAATCAGAGAAAAGGAAACCATGTGATTTTGTATCTGAAGAATCATGTTCTGTTCGTTCTCTTGCACAGCCTTGGATAAAATGTCACAAGATTGCCAGCAAGGCAAGGAAAAAAAAAAAAAAAAAAATGCTCACTACACAATTGTACCTTTACTGGGAGTTTTAGGTCAAGTTAATTAAATGTTTGCCTCCACTCAAATAACAAACTACTGTACTCCACCACCCTGTGCTGCTAATCTTTGCAGTCACGCCAACAAAAAAAGTACTTATTAACTAGCACTGACAGCAGCTTATTATTTTAGGTTAAATTGGACTTTAAAGACAAATGCATTGTAAAATTTGCAATAAATATTGCTTTGTCCTTTGCATTCTTTCATTTGCAGGAGGGATGGCATTTATATTTAATCTAGACCTAAGTGACAGATGTTTTTGAAGCATGAGGATAATTCTGCATTTCGATGTCACATGACAACAAAAGGGGCATACTGTTCTTTTTGACTAGAATGCAGGAGCTCTAATGAGACTTAATGGAAGCAATCTATTACATCTTTCTTTCAAGCCTCAGTCACTACAGAATATGGTTTGAGTACTGGTCCCCTCTTCAGTTTAAATCTTTTCAAAATGCACGTTTGCCTTTCCACGTGCAAGTGTAGAGTTTCCTTTAAGTCGTTTCCTGTTGAAATGACTACAAAAAACATGTTGGCCTAGAAATTACTGTGGTGCAACGAGTTCCAAGGCGTCGGTTTAAACATCCCCAGAAGGGATGCTGCTGGCTTCCCCGACACAATGAGGCCCACAAAATCTGAGGTTCACAGCGGCGGGCCAGGCGGTGGCGCGCACACATGGAAATCATTGTGGGAGACAGGCTGCAAAAGGCAGGGTCAACGAAAACTCAATTACACCCAGTCCGAAAACAACAACAGAAAACATCAAACGCCCCACATTCCACGCATAGTTCTGGGAATTCTTTGAATGCCCTCACAGGGGTGTTGTTAACGATTAACGGTCCAAGACCCTCACACATTAAGAAGCTTTTAGGCCACTGCACAACAAAAAGCCTTCAGAGAGAGAAACCAGCATTGCCACCAGCGCCATTTACCAGCACGTGTCATCCGCTAGATCAGATATATATACAGCAAAATTCTGGGATATTTAAGCAGCGTTTCAGGAAAATCCCCTGAGTAATGATTATAACTATGACCATTTAAAGCTGAAGGCCTGCTTGCCACATTTACATACTAAAACCTGTCTCTCACAGTTAGGGGGGGACCTGGCAGTCTGTAGCAGCAATCAGTATCAATTAAACAGTTAGAGATCAAGATTTGTCTTCCGTCATATCAGATACCTATTCTATTCTATTTATATATATTTTAGCAACATCTAGGCTTCATTTAAAA